>JAXQQM020065256.1:0-23094 GCA_034641835.2 Pinus albicaulis
CAATCCCGAACATCAAATATATGTACCAATTTTTTAGATCTCAATAATTTTAATAAGATAAATGTCAAAACTAGATCTTACAAGAAACCAGACATTAAGCAAGAATAAAAGCAAGAGTTGCTCCATGCATCCAATGTACAAGACAAGAATATTTTGTACAATTTTGTATTTTTGACACTAAGGAACATAGAAAGATGTTACCAGTCCGACTCAATGGGATGGGTTCTTGTAAGTCTTCAGCATTTCAGATCTAAAATCCCTCTCTTTTCATGGTGTAGAAAACCCAGACAAAAATGGAACTCAAAGGGAGCTCACAAGAAAAATGGTAACAAAATATGACAATGATGGTGGATCAAAGTCAGACCAAAAGTATAGATCCAGAGTGATCTTTAGGCAACAAAAGGTAGTGAATGAATGGAAAAACCCTTCTATTTATAACAAAATATTGAGTTAGTCTAGATATTGGTGCATAATTAAAATGTTATTAACCAAATCAAGATCCAACTTTTATGGAATATTTTATTATATTTGTTGGAGGGAAAAAGAATTTGACTTTGGTCAAATCCATTTATTTGTAAATAATAAATAAATAAATGATTTATTTATTATTTTAAGAATGTGGTTGAGTAATAATTAAATAAATAATGATTTATTCAATTATTTATAAATGACTTAGTCAAATTTAACAAGGAATATTATTTAAATAAGGTTTAAATAATTATTCCTAGAAAATAATAAGATAAATAATGATTTATCTAATTAATTTTCCTGTTTTGGGTTAAATATGACCAGGAATATTAATTAAAATTTTGTTTAACTAATTATTCCTTGAGAAAAATCAAACAAATATGGGTTTATTTAATATTCCTCATGGGGTTTCCTGTTCATACCATAAGCAAACTAATAAATAAGGATTACTAAGTTATTTTTCATAGTGAAAGAAATTTTACTTAGGGTAAAATTGATCTTACATGGTGTACTTTGTTCCATCTAATAGTAACAGGTTAGATGACCAAAAATTGGTGTAACAGTGAGCATATTCTAAAATTAGGAGGATGTTGATTCTAGATGGTTGAGCAAATTCTATCTTTGGATGAATTTCTATTTTTATAATACGGGAAAAATCTATTTATAGATCGCTAGTATAAAAATAGAAGGCATGCTGATTATTATTAGCCCTTAATAATAATCAGAAAATAAATAGTAACTTATTCTCTTGGAGCACTTTATTTCAGTGAACAGATGTGGCACATTAGTGGGCTGAAGGAATTACGCAATTCCTAGGGTGGTTGGTGACTCATGCATGGAGGACTTCGTTATAATTGATAGTGGCAACTTGTAACAGAGTTGGAAGAGTAATTATGTGAGTTGTTATTTAGTTTAACTAAGTTAAGGGAGTTAAACTCAGTTGTGCTAGTTGTAACTAAATATACACTAGTGAAAGATGAGTGAATTAATTATTTAATTAATTCACAAGTAGTGTCTTACTTGCAACTGAACAAATACAACAGTTAACTACTTGCATGTCAGATCCAGTGGAGACCCACTAGAGATATAGGTGAAAGGGTGAGATGGAATATCAGTTGTGACTATAGTGATGCATTCAATGCATCTACACAGACATTGGAGATGCCAATGGGGATTGCACAGTGCAAGCAAGGTAAGATCAAATTTATTCAGGGATCTTCTTTAGCAGGGATTGCGCAGTGGAGGCAGGATGTCAGGAGGCAAGAAATTGGTGCATAGATATGAAAATTTATGCATGAGAGTGTGTAATGATTGCTGATTGTACTGAGAGCTTGATGTACTAAGATTTGTATGAGATTATATGATTCCATTGATATACATAATATATGATAGTTGGTGTTTTTAGCTTTAAGCTTTCCCATTAAACAATTGTGTTTATGTGCGATTGATTTTCTTCATGTATTTGCAATTGGCGATTTAATTTCTACAAAGAATTAAGTGGAAGGATTCTATATTTAACATATTATTGTAAATTGTTAGATTGTGGAGAATCCGGAAATAAATTAATGTGTTTATAAATTTCTAGATGTTTCCAAATATTTTTTTCTTGTCTTTTAATTTCATATTGTAGCCTTATCCTCCTCTCTGCCAATAAAATGCTTATGTTTTTTAACCATTAGGGGAATTTCGAGGTCTAAAATGGGCCTCCTAAGGAAATTATAAAATAATAGTGGAAAAAATCAAATAAGATTTGATGACATCATCAAATTTTAGAGGGAAAAATGGAAAAACTACTTTTTCAACTCATATTTTCATCTTATCTCCCAAAGTTTTTACTCAAATTTCGAGTGGGAGTACTCTTTGGATGCGAAATTTAATTCCTCATCCAAGGAGTACCCATGTTGCATACTTTCGATGAACTCTACTACACGAAAAATGAGAAATACATAAAAAAACGTGATTACAATCACGTTTTTTATGTATTTCTCATTTTTCGTGTAGTAGAGTTCATCGAAAGTATGCAACATGGGTACTCCTTGGATGAGGAATTAAATTTTGTATCCAACGAGTACTCCCACTCGAAATTTGAGTAAAAATTTTGGGAGATAAGTTGAAAATACGAGTTGAAAAAGTAGTTTTATTATTTTATTATTTTTTAATATTTTTACCCTTTTATTTAAAAAATGGTAAATCATCCCCCATGGTTGACATCATCATCTTGAATCCTATTGGTTGTTATAAAGTTTATTTTTGTTGTACATTTTTCTTAGGAGACCCATTTTAGACCTCAAAATTTCAATGACTGACACCCATTTAAAATCTACCTACAATTCCTCTTTCCTAACAAAAATTCATACCAAAATGGAACCAAATTTGACTAGCAATGCACTTTCATTGTTGATGAGTGGTTGTACTGAGTTACAACCAATGCTCCAAGTGGTTTTGATTGAACATGTTTTCCTAGGTAGGGTTACAGCCCCCCAGTACTGTCTCACATTATCTGATTGTACACATAAACATGTGGTCTTGCTCCCTTCAATGCACAATGGCCTTGCAACATCTGGGGAGCTTAAAGTTGGCTCCATTGTGCTCCTACAAAAAAAAAATTCACATCCTTCCATCAATAGTTGTACGTTGCAACTTCTTTCCTACCTTCCTCGCCTTCCCTTCCATTTCTGTCCATTTTTTTCTATGTAAAATAGATGCTTTTGCTTTCCCTATTCTCTTCCTATCTCATGTTTCTTCTTTCTTGCAGTTTTCTTCATATCATGAAGCTTCAAATTTTGCATCATACAACACCTCTGATTCGCGAGCTAACCCATTTTGTTCTTCCCTCTGAACAAGTACTCCATGCCACCTTATCCTCAACAAATGCCTCCACAGTTCTGCCAAATACCATAATAGGGGGGCCTCTTCAACCATATACTTCTAATAGTGATCCTGGGCCAACCACTCTCCCTTTCAAGGCACTCGTCCCATCACATAAATATTGGTCCATAGAAGGTAGGGTCCTTGCAAATACACCACTACGTCAATACAACAATGCACGTGGCACTGGGAAATATCTCGGGTTCGATATTCTATGGTACGAGGTGTTAAATCAATTCTTCAGTTCCATACAATGGACATTCTCTTCTGGTTCCTCTTAATTATTCAACTCTACACAGTCTCAAATGGCACCATAAATGTTCCTAACCCTTACTACAATCATCTTAAACCACCCATTCGAAATCCACCTTTTCTCTACATCGACTGACACTGAGTCCATACCTGAATATCAATCAATATATTCTAATAACTTCCATTTCGTTTCGATTAATTCACTCAATATGGTAGCTATCAATTTAATTGTTGATGTTATTGGTCTTGTTAGCGCAACTTCTCCTGCATCAATCGTCTGTTGTCGCGATGTCACAGAAACTCCTAGGAAAACAATTGCCTTATGTGACATGTCAGGTTGCAACATTGATGTCACCTTGTGGGGCGAACAATGCCATGTCAAATAGCACACACTTTCTGAACTTTGTGCCTTGGGGTCCACTCTAATCCTTGCAATCAAAGGGGGTCGTGTCGTCGAGTTCAATGGAAAAAATATTTGAGCTATTCCCACCACTTCCCTTCTAATAGACCCAAATCTTGCTGAAAAACACCAAATCCAACAATGGTTCCAAAGTTTAGGTGTCAATGAATCATCACCTTCCCTCAACCACAAATACATAGGAACCCTTAGTAGGCCCCTCAAGACAAAGCCAATTTTTGATATTCTTGAATTGCCTCCCTCCGAGAAAGCTTTGTGGGTTGTCGTTCATGCCACTGCTACAACAATTAACATGGAATATTTTTACTTGCATTCCCACTTAACATTGATGGCACACAATGCATGAATAAGGATATCTAACAATATGAAAACATGTGGCATTGCACAAAATGGAAAATTAGCTTCCTCGAATGTGACTATCATTATGCACTTCACCTTCAATTACATGACCACACTGGGTATTTTGAAAATTTCATTGTGTTCGATGATGCTGCAACTGAGCTCTTGGGAATTTCGGCAAAGTACCTTCACCTCCTTTCAAGCGATCCTGAAAAAATCCACAACATTTCCATCAAGGTAAAATTTCGCCACTTCATGTTCACACTTACTATTAGAACAGACACTTTTAATGAAATTGGACACCTTATGCCTTTGCATCTGCACTTCTCCTAAATGACATCAAATGCATCTCTATCCCTTCCAAAAAAGTAGTTTGGCAGCTATAAACACCCCCTTTGTTCAAACTCCCTTTTTGTTGCAACTTTGCCTTCCTTTTTCACACCCTTTTCATGGAACACCTATAACCTTTGATTTCTTCCCCTTTTCTACTCTCAAAGCCATATTTTTTTTTTCGAAGCCATTTGCTACATCGCCACTCCATTTCCCTTTCCCAACTTATTCCTCCATCTAGACACTACACTAGTCGATGGACACATTAACACTATGAAACTTTGCATGCCATCTTGAAATTATCTTCATACACCTCTATCTCTAATGATTTTTGTAAATTTTGGCAACATAAAAAACTTGGTACTCTTGTACATTTTCTTGATAAATACATGGGTGTTAGCTCACATACATTACTTTTTCCTTCACTACTTTCTGTAAACTTAAGCTACAAACATACTTGTTACTCTTGTACATTTTATTAATAAATAAATGGGTGTTGCCTCATAAACATTGTTGCATCCATCTCCATTCTTTCATGTGCTTTGTACCACATTCACATATTTAAAATACACATGCATATGGATATGTTCTAATAAATAAATCATACATAGTTACTTATTTTCATACTTGTGTAATGCAAAAGTACCCTTTCCTTGATCGAAAACAAACCTACATGGTATTATACTTCCTAAGACAACTATTATTCAATTCAACATCTCACTAGCCAATGTAATAATTAAAGACGCAATGTTAGAATTCAAGACACAATAATAATTTAAAACATATTCTTATTCACCTACATTTCATTTCTCATCGATTCCTATAATTCTCAAAATCCAATTTCAGAAAATAAAACACAAATTTCTTGCTTCTATGTTTTGTGGTAAAATTCCATTCGACTTACTCCATACAGGAAAAAAAAAAACCAACACCCTCATCCTCCAACACATCCTTCCCTTGCTTCCAACCTTCATACAACACTTGCACCAAATTTTTCATTGCTTCCTTCTACTAAAATAAAATAAACAAATAACGTAATCCCCAGAATAAATAAACAAACAGGAAAACAATATCCGTCTCTCTCAACATACAAAATGGTTCGTTTATATCCTCACTTTCCCCAGGCAGCATATTGAATTTTTTATTACAAATGTACCTACTTCCTAATTCATTTATAATTATGTTTCTTTATTCACTTTCTTTATCTTGAAAATTGGAGTACATTTTCTTCTCTTTTTCCTTCCTCATACCAACACTTTTCTTTCTACATACACTATTTTCTCCCTTCACATGCCTTATTTACTTATATTTGTCTATACATCACTTATGACTAGCCTTGGACAATACTTTCATTGTTTGGATAACTATGGAAAATTCTCCCAAAAATGATGGAAAGAGAGCACGACAACAAATGCATTACTCACTCAACAAGGACAACATCAACACCCGACATCGTCTACTCTACTACAATCAACACAAAGTTCCTTCTCAAACAACCCCTTCAAGAAATCCCTTACCTTCCCAAATCCACTTCCTCCCCTTCCATCCATACAAATCCTTATGTTCTCACCTCCATTTCCACCCGTCGCCCACACTTCTCCCATCCATTTTATTTCCTCACATTTAGAAGTGAATATACAACCATCCCCCCAAAATGCTTCCACTTTAAATCCTCAAATTTTCAAGGGAAATACTCTCCAAAAGGCACATAGTCGTTTTCATTCAAGAATAGATGGCCTTATCCCCCTTCAAACCTTCTTCATTTGTAACGAATCTTACCCATCCATGAAAACAAAGAATCATGGTGGTGTCTGCATCTTTTTTCGATGTGCTTCCAAATGATCTACCCATCATTTTTCCTTATCAAACAACATGGAACCAGGAGAACAACCACATGTTCTTTCCTTCTTAACTCAAGTTGAAGAGATGCTTATTGCACATGTCAACCCAATTCTTCAAGTGACCCATGCACGTAGAGGACAATAAAAATATTATGGCCATACCATTTTCTTCTCTCAAGATATATCTACTATTTCCAACTCTCTTCCATGCATGCTTTCATATACAGATATCCTTGTCGTCACTAAATGTAGTCCTAACCACAAAAGTTATGAATTTTGCATTAGTAGATCACGAGTTCTATCAGCTTTGCAATAAAAAATATAAAATGATACATCTACAAATATATCCATGTAAACCCATGTGCACTCTCTTATTTGCATGAATTCCCAACCGATGTCTCCCCTTACTTACGCCATGTCACCACTACTTCCTCTGAACCACATGAAAACCTTCCAAATCTTCCTGCCCCCAAATTTTTCCAAACCTGCCCATTTGACCTTCATCTATCCTCTTTTGTGTCAACACTACCAAACATGTAAATCGATATTGATGAAATATTTGCATATGTAGAGTCTTCTAAGCCCACTCTCACCCATTTGATTCAATGGCCCATTGTTGGGCTCTCCCCAGTCAATGAATACAACAATGAGGGCCTCCTCTGCATCGTCTTCCCCACCATTTTCCCCACAGGAACTACCATGTTAGCCCAACCACAAATTGCACATGTTTATATGCAAGAATACGCTTTGCACCTAATCTGCTACCATGGAAATAGGTTTGGAGAACATCTTAGATTCCTCTACTACCTATACAACCTTATCATGTGCCATCACAATCAGGAAATAACTCCTTTATTCATTAAAAGGGACCTTGCAGATACCTTGCCAACAACTGTTGATGGCTTTCGCTACCACCTCCGCTAACTTCCTCCTTCAACAATTCTAGACCAAATTATGTGCTTCAACGCTTCTCTCCAAGAGGGTCATTCTTTCTGGACCAAGGCTCAAGGGGAACTAAGTGACATGATCATTCATCTTGGCAGTCCTACCTTCTTCTTCACATTAAGTTCAGCCGATACCAAATGACCTAACTTACACATGGCCATGCCTTCTAATCCTCCATCCAATGCAAATAATCATCCTCACTGGAGCATCCAGAACATTATTGTAAACCCACATCATCCATCTCAATACATCCACAACATATTCACAATATTCTTAGAAGAAATCCTACTAAAAGGATTCCATGTAAAGGACTACTGGTGCAGGTATTACTCTAACATTAAATTCATTTCAAATTTTATATACATGTTCTCATGCAACAATTTGACTTGATCTATTATGTTTTTCACAGATATGAATGGAAACATAGAGGATATGCACATATACATGGTTTCCTATGGTTCGAAAATGCACTTGATATGGACAACGTTGACTGGAACAACAAACAAAACGTCACTACTGCCAAACATTTCTTTGATTTATATGTGACTACTCAGAATCCTCATTCCCTGCAACACAAACATCCAAGCATACATCAATCGACCCTTCATGATTCTTACCTTCTAGCAACAAACTCCATCCTCACCTCCAGTGAGCTAACATACTATGAAGAGATTTTCAATTGTGTCCAATGACACACAAAATTGCATTCCTCTACATTTCTTCGCAAAAAAACCACTACTACATCTTGTCGCTATTGAGTCCCTTGGGATCTACACGAATCCTATTCCATGGAAATCGATGCATCTGGCTGGAAAAAATACAACCTTTCTAGGAATGATGACAAGCTTAACGTTAAAAATCTCCACATGCTTACTATTTGGAGGGCCAACAATGACTTCCAACCTGTCCTATCACATCATGATGTCTTAAACTACATATCCAAATCTGTAGCAAAATTAGAATCAACATCTGAAATCTACCACCAAATGATAGCATGCCTTGCACAAAGTTATCCTATTGATGCCCCCATAGTTTCTATAGTCCATAATATCCTAACTAAAACAACTGTTGATAGGGACATTGGTGCACAAGAAACATGCCACATGCTCCAAAAACTCCCCTCACAAAATGAAGTCGTTCTTTTGTCTCCCTTAATGTCAAAAAAATATTTTTCAAACATGTCACAAATAACTTAGGTGCCCAACAACCAACAACACCCTTCATCACTTCATACATGTAAAGACCCCCTTCACTTGAGTCATTGTCTCTTATTGAATTCACACGTTGTTGGTAATTCTCCTCTCACTGTAAAACATCACCATGGAAACGTATCTTCCCTCCCATGGTAATTCACATCTTACCTCGTTACACTTCAATCACATCTCAAGATGGAAATTTTTATGTAGACTTATGTTGGAGTGAACTAACCTTGTATTTTCCTTTTCGAAACCTTCCTAATGACATTCGTAGAAGTGATGAGAAAATTATTGTACATTGGCAACAAATAAAACACACATATGAGGCATGGCATATCCAACGTGCACCTGAAGAACCACCTCCTATTGACTTTGACAATGTCGATGGTCCTGAAATTGATTTTCACCCCTACGTGGACATGGAATAATGGAAAATATTTTCTCAACTCCACATAGGTAACAACATGCTTTTTTATTACCTTGACATGTCGGGCCAACGTGACTTTGACGCAACTCATAGTTGGTCTCATTCTCTTATCCCTTCAAACTTGCAAGATAATTCCATTCGCTTCATAGAATTTAGTCGCTCTGCCATACAACCATGCCATCTCCCCTCTCTAAATCCATACTCCATTTCCTCCTTATCCCCAAACCAACTGATCCATTTTCATATCATATTTTCCCACTTTTTAACCAACGCCTCCATCGCACTAAATATGATAATCCAAGGTACTGCTAGGACTGGAAAATATTTCCTCATAAACAGCCTCAAGGATTGGTTCCTATCTAACTCTACCAGTAGAAAAATCCCTCTACTCTTGCTTGCTCCAAATGGCGTTGCCAAAGTCCAAATAAATGCACAAAAAATTCACTCTGCCCTTCGCATCCCTATCTCCTCAATGCAACCTTTATAAGGTCAAGTTCTCTCAAATATCCAACAACAACTTCAACATGTCAAATAAATTCTCATTGATGAAATGAGCTTTGTTGGCCCTAAAATTCTTGATCAAATTGATGCATGCTTGCGTGAGGCTTTTCATCTAATAAAAACACCCCATTTGCTGGACAGTATTTTATTCTTATCAGTGACCTTGGAGAACTTCCACCAATAAAAGATACACTAATTTATGTTGGAACATCTCATGGAAATGCTCTTTGGAAGAGCTTTGATACAATTGTCACACTCACAACTATCTTTTGTCAGCAAGGGAGCACCCCTGAACAGGTTGCATTCCATCGACTCCTCTCCAAGCTTCGGAATGCAACCCCTACAATGGATAATTGGAAACTGCTAATGGCACGTACACATTTTTTCCTTCCACATGTCCAACAAAAATAATTTCACAACTCTATGCACCTTTATTCAACAAATGAATCTGTCACAATACACAATAAATACATTCTCAAAAAATTAAACAACCCCATTACACGTTGCTATGCTGAGCAAAGGAAACAAAAGTCCTTCGCTACTGAAGAAGATGAAAAAATTGATGCAAAATTTCTCTTATGCATTGGACAATAGATAATTTTAACAAGAAATCTATGGGATCAAGTAGGCCTTGTTAATGGAGCACTTGGGAAATTTGTTGTTATTTTCTATGCAACTATGTCTAAACCCACATACCTACCAGCATTTGTTGTTGTCAATTTCATTTACTACAAATGTCCTCCATGGGATGCTTCAAATCCAAATTTTGTGCCAATTCCCCCTGTAATAAGAGGTTCTCGCACACAAATTCCACTTCGCATGGCATGGGGATTAACAATCCATAAGTCGCAGGACATGAACCTCCAAAAGGAAACAATCAACATTGGTAATATCGATCACCAAGGCCTAACTTTCACAAAAATATCTAGAGTTATATCTATGAGTGATCTTTGCATCTCTCCAGCTTTTACCTTTGCCCGCTACTCACACATTCAAGACAATCCTTATGTCATCCGTCGGAAAAAATAAGAAACATACCTTTCCTCAAAAGTTTTGTAGCTCGTCTTGTTACACCATTTTTTGGTAATCTAACCTATTATCATTAGATGGACCCAAGTACACCATGTAAGACCAATTTTACCCTAAGTAAAATTGCCTTCACTATGTTAAAACAGGAAACCCCAAAAGGAAATATTAAACAAACCTATATTTGATTGATTTTCCTCATGGAATAATTAATTAAACCATAATTTAATTATTATTCCCAGTCATGTTTAACCCAAAATCAAAGAAATTAATTAGATAAACCTTTATTTATCTTATTATTTTCTAGGAATAATTATTTAAACCTTATTTAGATAATATTTCTTGTTAAATATGACCAAATCACCCACAAATAATTAAATAAATCATTATTTGTTTAATTATCTTTCAACCACTTCCTTAAATAATTAAATAAATCATTATTTATTTGATTATCTTCTAACCGCTTCCTTAAAAAGATAAATAAATCATTTATTTATTTATTTTTGACAAATTAAGGGATTTGACCCAAATCAAATACCTTTTCCCTCCAACAAATATAATAAAATATTCCATAAAAAGTGGATCTAGATTTGGTTAACCCATGCACCAAGATCTAGAATGACCCAATATTTTGTTATAAATAGGAGGGTTTTTCCCATCATTCTTCACCTTTTGTTGCCTATTAGATCACTCTGGATCTATACACTTGGTCACCATTTTCTGCCATTTGCTGTGTGAGCTCCCTTTGAGTTCCATTCTTTGTGTGGGTTTTCTCCACCAACAAGAGAGAGAAATCTTAGATCTGAAGTGCTGAGGACTTCCAAGAACCCATCCCACTGAGGAGAATTGGATACGCCTTCTTGTTTTCCTCCCAGGTGCCTAATTAATATAAAAATTCTTTCAAAAATTGTTCTTGTCTTGTCTATTGGTATATGGAGCAAACCCTTGTTTTTACTGCTTAATGTCTTTCCATGCATAGATCTGGTATTTTGCAGCTCTTTTCTTGTATAACTAACCGCAGATCTGAAGATATTGGCAGCCACTTTTTTTGTTAGGGCTATTAGTTATGCGTAGCTAAAGTGGTCATTTTTCGTACACTTCGACAAAGGATTCATACTAACAAATGGCGACTCCACACGGGTTTTAATTTACGACCGCTGTCGTTTTTCATATTCCTGCATATCCAACTACTTCAGACCCTAGGGTTTCTTTCCAGCTGTTTATTTTTCATATTTTTATGTTGTTTTTCTCACATAAAACCCTAAAACATTAAAATTTCTAACTTCCGTGTGTTTCTGGCCCTATTGCGCAGGTAAGCGACACCAGCCGCAACTGAGACGTCAACTTTTCTGAAAATCTGTCACCGAGACAACCGGAACGGGGGGTCGCACTTTTTGGCCCATAACTTGCGACCTGAACCTCCAGGTCGCACTTTTCTGCCCCTTTTCTGCGACCTGCACTGAAAACATGTCAGAACCTGCGACCTCCCATTTTTTCAGTGATTTTTCTGTCTTTTTTCTGGGTTCTGCTGAAGCTTCTGTCAGGGTTTTCCAGCCTCTGTTTCAGCCCGCTTTGACCTGGTTTCGATCTGTTTTAGCTCATCTAAGTGGGAACCTAGCCCCCTAGGGCTTCAGTATCCTCCACTTTTTGTGGAAGAGTTTTTAGCTGTTTCAGCCTCTGTTTTTCTGAGTTTCAGCTCCCCCTTGTCCAGATCTGATACCTCCTTTTCAGATCCCTTTAAATCAGCCTCTTTTCCTTTCAAATCGCCTCTTGTCGTTTTGTTTGGACATCTCTTTAGGACCTCCTCCATGTCCTTGCCGCTTTTTGCTGATTTCCTCCGTTTTTCTAGCCACCTTGCCTCTGTCTCTTGGCTGTGATCTGCACCTCTTTTCAGCAGCCTTATCCTCTAGATCCCTATCCCTTTTTGACCTTAGATCTATTGGCCTCTTGTCTGTGTGTTTTGCCTAGATTTTTTCCCTTTTTTAGCTGAGTTTTGAGATACCCGCCTTCTTGGGTTAGATATATGCACAAGTAACTATTAATTTTCTATTATTTCAGCATTATATACTATTCTCTGTAGGTTTATTTTCAGTTACGCAGCACACTTTCTTTTTTCTTGCTCTCAAAATGGAAAGGGTTTAAAAATTAAAATTAACGCATGCCACACACTGACCCTAAGTGAAGAAGCGCCTGGTTAACACCGCCTGGCAAAGACTCTAAAATCAATTTTCACTGCACCTTTTCTACCCTTGACCTCACTTGATTCTGTCCCTTTCTGCCCCTGTCAGTTTCCTTCTTCCTGTCATCATTGTGCCCCCAAGGTGCCTTTCCCAAAGACTTCTTGGCCTTCACCCTCAATTTCCGGTTGATCAACCTGCTCCGACCCGCCGTCGTCGAGCCAGTCCTCCTCCGAGTCTGCACTCCGACTCCTCTCCTGATTCATCGGGTTCCCTTTCTCCTCCTGGTTCTCCCCCTGTCACCTTCACCATGTCTGGTCCAGGGCCTAACGTCAGGAAAGCCTGGTGCCTCTAATGCCGACCGTCACTAATCGGAACCGCCACAGAACTACTCTCGCCACACCTCGTCGTCGTACATTGCGGTGCCCTCACCCTCTCAATTTCACGCTGATGAACGACCCATCTCGCCACGATGTTGGCTGGCCCGCTATGCCAATCAAGCTCCCCTCCGACATCCCTAAGTTTGAGGGCCTTAATGGCGAAGATCCAACCAATCATGTCCGATCTTTCCACATGTGGTGTTCCTCCAATTCCATTACCGATGACTCCATCCATCTTTGTTTGTTCCAACGCATGCTCACCGGCGAAGCTTCCAAATGGTATGTCAAACAAGCCACCTCTACCCATACCACCTTTGCGACTCTGCCTGCTTCCTTTTATCTTATTTCCACTCCTCCGACACGATACTGCACGGAGCCTGACTTCATTCAAGCAAACCTCTTCGGACCTCACTTCTTCCGCCCCTATGTTCACTGCTTTACGAAGACGGTTTGTGTCGAGCTCCCCTTCGAAGATCAGGTTTACATGGACTAGTTCCTTCGCACCCTCTTAGCTCCTATCGGCAAAGATGTCTCCTCTCACTTTCCTCAAACTGAAGAAGCCGCCCTCCAAATAGCCTTGAAATATGACTTGATCTACGCTCAATCTGGTTATGTTTATATCGTTCTTCCTAATCTCCCCAAGCCCAGCGGCGCTAACGCCCTGGGGGCATCTCCTTCCACCGACGGTATCGTTGGAGCCCTTTCCCATCCGTACGCTCAACCTCCTATGGGCTATGAGTCTCCTCAAAAGGAGGCCACCTCTTAGCACTCTTCCTCCCTATAGCACGTATCCGTGATACCGCATGCCTCCTCCTTTTCCAACCTCCCGCTACCTCGTTGCCCAACCAATCATTACCTTTATCCACACCGGTGCGTCACTCTCCTCCTCCAAAGATATGCGTTTCCATCTCCTTGCCTCCTCCAAACTCCGCAACAAGACTTGCTGTGCCCCCTCTCAGTAAGGGGCATATCAACAATAGTATGCGACTAATCCCCCTTTTTCTCAAAGAAGGTGGAGAGGCAATCAAAACCCATCTGCCCCTGGTACCTGTGGACCCAATTCTGGTGTGTACCCTAACACTGCCAACCAGCAACCAGGCACTCAGCCCAAGCCGGACAGGCCACTTCTCACAAACAAGCCTTGTTCGTGTTGCGGTGTTTATGGTCATTACACCCATGATTGTCCCCTCTTACCCCAGATGCGGCAGATGTGGGAGTCTCAAGCCACATTTCGCGGATAACACACCTCCCCTCATGCTCCTCCTAATGTGGCCACTACCCAACCAGCTGTGTTTCTTGATCCTTTCCCTCAACAAGGATTCGTGGCTACCCAACCGCCTGACAGCCAGGCCGCCACTCCCCCTTCCCTTTCTGGTTCCTCCGATTACTAGGTCCTTGTGATGCACTCCGATCCTTCCCCAACCGTCGACCTTCACCTTCAAACTCGGTCTCGCCAGTACCCCAAGCCTCCTGCTCAATCTGCCCCTGAGCCTCCTTCTTCAGGTTCTACAGAGCCTCTTTCGACACCCAGTGGCCCCTTACATATCCCTCAAATGAAATTTGAGGTTCATACCAAGATTCCTAAGGGACCATTACATCGAAACGCTGCTCCTGATCGAGCTACTCACTTGTATAGCATAGTAGATGATTTGGCGCAATCTCCTGCTGCCATTTCCACACTGGAACTCCTCCAGTCGTGCCCTTCCCAAAAGAAGGCTCTACTATCTGCCGTGGGCACTGTAGATCCTGCTGATGACCAAATGATTGTTTTCGACACCTCTCAATCGGACCATCCTCCTCTTCCTGCTTCCGTCGCCTTCCAAATCCCAGTCAAAATCTGGAACGCCAACGTTTCCCGGTGTATAATTGATGAGGGGGCATCCACCTGTGTGATGTCCGCTTCGGTTTGGAAGCAACTTGGATCTCCTGAGCTAGCCCCTTCCACGATCACCCTTCGAGCGTGGGACGGCCATGCCTCCCAGCCCATTGGCCTGTTTCGTAATTGTCCTATCACCCTCGCCAGTAAGACTATTTGCGTTGACGTTGAAGTCATCGACGCCCCGCTAGATTACAACATTCTATTGGGGTGAAGCTACACCTATGCTATGTCTGCTGTCCCATCCGCGATTTTCCGCAAGATGTCTTTCCCCCATAATGGAAAGATAGTCACCATTGACCAGTTGACATATCATGAGCCAAAATCTCAGACCTCACCTGAGACGACCATCTCTTCTGTAGCCAACAAGCAAACCGTCGATTCCTTGACCAGTGTCTCCCCCGGCGTTTACAAAGATTCCTCCCTGCTTGGAACTTTTCCTAATCTTCCCCCTTCTCCTATCACTGATCCCAGCTTATCGAATGTTTGCATGATGCAATCGTCTCAAGCCGTCCTTAAGCGGCCTGCCTCGGCTAGTCAGCAACCTCCCCCTCGCCCTCCGCACCCCGCTCCTAGCCATTCATCTCAGCCAGCCGGACATCCTCCTTCTGGCCCTCCCCCTACAGCTGGTATCCCTGAACCCCTTTATCCTCCTAGAACGGTTCCCCCAGGCCTTAACCACCTCGGTGCCGTCCCTCCTGGTCATTACCCTGCTGGGAAAATACCTTTCCTGGCTCCCCCTCCCGGAGTATTTTCTGTCCCCGTCATGGCCACCCTCTCTCTCCCTAACCTGACCCTCGGCATACCCGTCTGGTACATTGACCCTCCATCCGCTACCCCTCCCAGTCACCCCAAACCTTACCTTGCTTTGACACCGGTTCAACCGGTCCCCCTTACTTCCTCCGAGCCCCCAGCACCTCCACAGGACCCTACCCCTGCGGTGCCAACCCCTGGAAAGAACGACAAAGCTCGTAAGGGGGCAACCCATCAGGACCAGGCCGCCCCGACAACCCGTACCCCTCCGCGACCGCCAAAGCCCGCTATCCAATGCGCTTTGCGTGATATCGTTGGTCACGCCACCCATATGTGTCCTGAATTTCCGCACCTCAATATTCTGGCCAATGAGACGTTTCCCGACTCTGACATCCCCGAAGTCTACGTCACTATCCCAGACTCTATCCCGAAACTCAAAACCTTGCACACAAACCACCCTTGTGCTTTGTGCGATTTCCACGGCCATTACACCCACCTCTATCCCCGCCTTGACGAGTATCGTTCCTCCTTGGACATGTACCGCCGATTCAAGGCCACTTCGATAGGACTAGAGGATCTTCCTACTCCCATTCACATTCCTCCTCCCGCTATCGAGCCAACAGAGCCGTCAACCACCATTTTGTACCTGTCATCATCCTTGAGAGATAGTTCACTTGCCCTTCAACCTGCAAATACTCTCGGCTCCTCAGCCGACCTTGGATCTGTTGATATCGCACATCTGAGCCCTTCTCCTCCTGATGACCCGTCACACATCACTACCTCCTCGGGTAACCTTTCTTCCTCCAGTCTTCCCATCTTCCAGTCCGATGAAGACATTATGGAAGCCATGACCAACCTGGACTTTCCATGGGATGATATGCACCATCACGCATACTTCCTCCCACAGCAGTCCCATGACCAATTTGCTGTGGAAACCAAAGACTTCATCCCCAATGCAGTCGATTGGTTCAAAAACCCCATCCCTGCACCTGATGCTTTCGAAGAAGGAAACATGGCCAATATCTCGCCTACCATAAAAATTGACATTTCAGTCACACCAGGTATCGAAGAATATATCACCTTAGGCGCCCAATGCACCCCGAAAGAAATCAAAGCTTACACCAAGCTTTTCAAATACTTCCGTGATATTTTCGCCTGGTCCTATTCTGAAATGCCTGGACTCGATCCCGCCATTGTCGAACACCATATCGACACATGGCCTGATGCCAAACCAATCCGTCAAAAGTTGAGACCCATTCATCCTTCCAGACGCAACGCTATCAAAGCCGAAATCGATAAGCTCAAGCAGGTTGGTTTCATTTACCCCATTGAATACACCACTTGGGTATCCAACCCAGTTCCTGTTCTTAAGAAACAAGGCACCATCCGTGTCTGCACAGACTTTCGCGACTTGAACAAAGCTTGTCCCAAAGACAACCTCCCCACACCGTTCATTGACCAAATCATTGACGAGTGTGCAGGGCATGAGGTTCTACCCTTTATGGATGGTTTCTCTGGATACAACTAAATTGCTATCCGTCCTGCTGATCAACTCAAAACCGCGTTCATTAGTCCATGGGGAACTTTTGCTTATCGGGTCATGCCTTTCAGCCTCAAAAACGCCGGCGCCACTTTTCAACGGGCCATGTATTAGCTTATAGTATCCTTGCTTATTTAGACGACCTCACTGCACGATCTAAGCATCGGGCGCAGCACCTCCACGATCTGCGTACCATTTTTCTCCAATGTCGCAAGTATAATATCCGCCTTAACCCGTTGAAATCCGTCTTTTTCATTCCTGTCGGCCATCTCTTAGGCTTCATCGTGTCTAAGGATGGTATCACTCTTGACCCTTTGAAAGTTCAAGCCATTCTTGAACTTCCCATTCCGTGTACCCTTCGCCAACTCCAAAGTCTCCAAGGCAAAGCTAATTTTCTTCGTCGGTTCGTCCCTGACTATGCCACCACCGCACATGGGTTCCTTAGACACCTTCGATCTACTATCCCATTCGTTTGGGATTCCTTTGCTCATGAGTCTTTCGATGCCCTCAAGCAGGCTCTCACATCCGCTCCCTTGATCCGCCCTCCCGACTTTGATCGGGACTTCATCCTGTATATCTCCGCTTCCACCTATTCGGTCGCTGGAGTCCTTATCCAGGAACATGACAACGGTATCGAGCATGTGATCTACTACGTTAGTAAGAACCTTGTAGGGCCCCCTGTTTCCTACTCATCTGAAGAAAAATTAGCGCTGGCTGTAGTGTTCTCAGTCCAAAAAAATCGTCATTATATCCTCATGTGCTCCACCAAGGTTGTGACTAATTCCAACCCTTTGGCTTTCCTATTGAGTCGTTGTATCCTCATTGGGAAGTACGCCCGTTGGGTCGTCAATCTTCAGGAATTCGACCTCGAATTTGTCACACCAAAGAGTAAGAAAGGCTTAGCCCTCGCTGAGCTCATTTCTGAATTACCTACCAGATCGCACGACCCTCCAGTTAATGATGACTTTCCTGATGAACACTAATTTTCCATTACTTCCGACGACCCGTGGTATGGCGATATTCTTACTTACTTACGAACCCAAAAGTTCGCCCTCCACCTTGATCGTGAGGCTCGCCGACGTATCCGACACCAAGCTCCCCGATACCCCCTTATCGGAGACGACCTCTATCTTCGCGGGGTTGATACTGTCCTTCGTCGTTGTCTCACACACGCTGAAGTTGAACAGGTCCTTAATGCCTGCCATAGCGGCACTTGCGGTGGCCACCTCTCCGGTCTTGCTACCGCCCAAAAATTCATGCGCGCTGGGTATTTTTGGCCTTCCCTCTTCAGTGATTGCATTGAGGCAGTCAAACACTGTCCCAATTGCCAACATTTCGCCCCATCCGGTCGTCTCCACTGGTCCTTTCTGTAAATGGGCCATCGAATTTATGGAGTGTCGCCCGCCATCCGCTGGTAACCACAAATATATCATCATGGCGGTTGACTATTTCACAAAATGGGCTGAGGTCATGCCTACATTTAACAACACGGTAGCTACCGCGGCCCTCTTTTTCTTTAACCACGTTATCACTCGATTCGGAGTTCCGAAACAACTGGTCTCTGACCATGGCGGACATTTTGAAGATGAGATATGGCACGAGCTATCCTCACTGTTGGGTTTTGAGCACCAATATTCCTCCTCCTATTACCCCCAAGGTAATGGTCAAGTTGAAGCAGTCAACAAAATTCTCAAGACTATGCTTCAACGGACGATGAATAAGCACAAAACCAACTGGCACCTCATGCTCTTCCCTGCTTTATGGGCCTATTGGACTTCTGTTAAAACCGCCACCAGATTCACTCCTTTCCACCTCGTTTTTGGAGAGGAGGCAGTCTTACTAATCGAGTGTGAAATCCCTTCCCTGCATCTGGCCATCGAACTTCTCCTTGACACCCAACCTCTAGAACAATGACTTATTATGCTCGAGCGCGCTTCCGAAGACCGCCGTGTTGCCTTACAAACCATGGAAGTGGCCAAGAAACGCACCAAAGCCCAGTATGACCGAAAAGTCCAACCTCGCACTTTTCACGAAGGCGACCTTGTTCTAGTCTATGACCAGGCCCATGATGTCCTTGGTCATGGGAAGTTCGACTCATTATGGCTAGGCCCTTACATCATCAGTACGGATCTCGGTAAGGGGGCATACCTCTTAGAGGGTTTCGAAGGCAACCCCCTTCCTAATCCTCGCAATGCACTCTATCTTAAGAAATATTACCCTTAGCATTTCCCTTCTGAAATGCATGTTTTATTTTCTTTTAGATAGCCAGCATCTTTTTTTTCGCTTTTTGTGTTTAACACTTCACCAAGAAACATTTTGTCCAAGAAGGGTCACTTCATCTTCCCTTAAAATTGAATTTCCTCACTTACGACACTTGTACCTGGGGCACCATTTTGCCTCCTTACTTGTCTTTGTTCGTGTCGATCTTCATCATGAGTTACCTTCTTGTACTCATGTTTTCATGGTGCCCCATTGGGCCTTTCCTATGTGGCAGCACCATTAATTTGCCCTTTTTTAGAGCATCCAAGTTGAGTCATCATCACATTCATGGAGTCTATCCCGAGTCCCTTTGTACCCCGATATAGCCCTCCATCCTTCATTGCTTGGTCTCTCTCTTGTGTCGCACCTTATGACCTTCAGTCCCACTGTCCCCTATCCCTTATGATATTGTGTCATTCGCTGCCATGTCATTCATGCCCTTTATTCTCTAACAAGGGAAGTCATCCATTCGCCACTTAATCCTTTCCATTTCCCTATCATCATTAGTGTCAGTCTGTCCGTCGCTCCACTTCTTTCTCTCGTGCCTTAGTTGAGGATGTCTCATTGCCTCACCTATGGCAGACCTCCTTCTGTCGACATCAGCTCATTCCTTCCAGAAGCCAGGTCTAGAGGGCGGTATACCTTGGTTCCAGCTTCCACTCTTGTTCGGTGCCTCAGATCAGGAAAAGGGATCTCTCGTTTCCCTTTGACTTGATTGTTTCTCCAGCTCCTTTCAGCATGACCGAGATCCGTATAGTTGATGGTTCAGTGATACCACAGCGCTCTTGATGATTCCCGGGTGTGTGTGAGATGTCTCAACCCTCATGAGGGGGTGGCTCTGAAGGTAACCCCCCACATGCCCGGATGACCTCCTCCTTCCAGCCTTTGATGCAGCTCCAGATATTTGATGATGTTGGCCTTAGCCACTTGCAGCGCCTCTTTGATCATAGGCTGTATCACCAGATTTTTGTGAGCCCTCTCATTTACAGGGGGCATTTGGGTTGTATTTGTATCTCATGTACTCAGATATTATTGTACAAGTCCTGGCTGTTATCCCAGGCACAGCATGTATATGGGATTCTTCATTGTATTTTTATCCGGCTCATGATTATGCCAGCTGTACTTTATGGTTCGGTCCCTTGTTTACTAGACACACTATTCTTTTGTACTTTGTCTCGGCGGGCATAGGTATGCCTCCCCCGCCGCCTTCAGCACAGGTACCCTCTCATAAAAAGAGACTTGTTTCACCTGCGAGTCTCGTCTCCTCAGGGTCTAGTTCTTCAACACACTATCTACCTTGCATTTCTCTCTCTGACTTCCCTTTTGTTGTCTAGTGATTGAGTTCTTACAACGTACTTCGGTCATACGATTTGCTCCTGACACTCGCACGCTGGGGGGCAATCTGTTACACCATTTTTTGGTCATCTAACCTATTATCATTAGATGGACCTAAGTACACCATGTAAGACCAGTTTTACCCTAAGTAAAACTGCTTTCACTATGTTAAAACAGGAAAACCCAAAAGGAAATATTAAACAAACCCATATTTGTTTGATTTTCCTCATGGAATAATTAATTAAACCATAATTTAATTATTATTCCCAGTCATGTTTAACCCAAAATCAAAGAAATTAATTAGATAAACCTTTATTTATCTTATTATTTTCTAGGAATATTTATTTAAACCTTATTTAGATAATATTCCTTGTTAAATATGACCAAATCACCCACAAATAATTAAATAAATCATTATTTGTTTAATTATCTTTCAACCACTTCCTTAAATAATTAAATAAATCATTATTTATTTGATTATCTTCTAACCGCTTCCTTAAAAATCGGGACGACCAGCTTGATTTTTCATTATATTCCTTTTAGTGTTACAACACATATATATACATGCCAAAGCATACATAAACCCCAATTCATTAACCGTGGATTAGAACATAACCGTAGTTCCCTTGACCAGATCTACAAAATACGAGGGGCCAAAACCATCGTACCCCAAAACCATGTGCAAACTCATGCACAAAACATGGGTGGGTCTGCCTATGAGTGGGTCCGCACACCAAACAAATTTCGCCGGGGCACTGCCCCGGACCCCAACAGTGGGGGCTACCTCCCCCCTGCTACGCCCGGCGCAACGTACAATGCGTGGGGCTAGTCGTGGAAAGAATATAACACATACCCAACATTGTGAACTATCCCACAAATGAAAAGGAGTCGTATGCCTTGGTTCAAAGCATGAAGAGGTGGAAGCACTATTTTATTGACAAGGAGACCATGATTCACACATATCACTAGCGTTTCTAGTACCTCAAATCACAAACCAAGCTTCAACAAGCGTGTCATTTCATATGGATGGGATTCCTCCACCAGTTTCTATTGGTAATAAAATACAAGAAGGGCATCAATAAAAAAGTGATTGATATGCTTTCTCACCCTCAGATTTCTGCATCTATAGCATTACAAAATTATTCTTTATATTTTGAAATCTATGTTGAGCAGTATGTTGATGATGATGATTTTAAGGAGATTTATGCAAAACTAGCACATGGATTGGAGGTGGATAATTATCACTTGGAAGAAAAATTGTTGTACCATCTTGGAAAACTTTGTATTCACACCAATGAAAGGATACATGTAATGAGAGAAACACATACCTCTCTTGTGTTAGGTCATTTTAGTGTAGACAAATTTTTTTTATCGTTTATAGAGGTTTTGTTATTGGCCTCACATGAGAAATATTGTGACTCGATATGTAAAGGGAGGTGTGTTGTGTTTATTTTGCAAGCCCTCTAATAGAAAATTAGGGCTCTACACACCACTCCCTATTCCAAGTCATCCATGGGAAGGTGTATCAATGGATTTTGTAGGAAGATTTCCTTTGTTTGGGAGAGGTCATCAGTATTTGTATGTCACTGTGGATCAATTTATAAAAATGTGTGTCTTAATGCCTTGTAAGAAGTAGGTCACTGCAGAGTAGACTGATCATCTCTTATTTCAATTTTTTTTGGTCCATTTTGGATTTTCCACATACATTATGTTTGATCGAGATTCTCGCTCTTGTGGAGAGTTTTGGACGAGTTTGTGGAGAATGATGGACACTAAGCTAAGGAGGAGCACACAATTTCATTTGTAGACCGACGGAAAAACTTAGGTTTTCAACCACAAATTGGTCCACTTACTTCAAAGCTATTGTGGCAAGCATCCCAAGTTGTGGGATGAGCAAATTCCCTATGTACAACATGCATACAATTAGGTAGTGCATTCATCCACTCAAAGCTCACCTATAGAGACATGATTTGGATATTTTCCAAAGGATACCTTAGACATGATCTTTGGGAGAGATGAAGAATCCATTAGGAAAGATGATAGGGACAAAGCGTGTGATTTCATTTATTGTATTCAAATGATTCACCAGGCAATGCAGGAGCATTTGGAGAAAATTCAAGCTTGATACAAAGCTCGACATGACAAGCACCGAGTCAATCACCA
>JAXQQM020085743.1:0-29532 GCA_034641835.2 Pinus albicaulis
TTTGTCATAAAGACTCAGAATAGACAACAAGGAGAGATTCTAGGGGGTTTTCCACCATCCTTAACTCCCAAAGGCAACGAAGGGATCCTCGAGATTCCCTCCAACGGCTTGAAATCAAAGGCAGCCAAGCAAACTCAAGACTAAGTGCACTCTGTTATCACTCAGATTTTCCTTGAAGTTGTTGGGAAGAGGAAAGGGGTCTGAGGTAACCACAAACCAACTTTTAGGTACATAATCTAGCCAATCTGTACCCAGGGAGGGCTCTCTCTGTAAAATTTAGCTTTGTTTTGAAAGATATTAGGCTAGGTATAAAGTCCGGGGGTTTTGTTTGAATTTGGGTGGTGGAATTCGATAGCTGAGGGCAAGATTGATTAGTTCAGGCCATTGGGCTAATGGAGTCAAAAGGATGGCTTAACTGGATTAAGTTTCTTAACAAAATATGGTTTCACAGGGCAAGATAATCAACAAGGAACAATTATAGATCTTTAAAGTGAATGAAATGGAATTAAAATGGATGAAAGGTAATTAAGAATCTTTCAACACATTCATAAGAGGGAAATTGAGTGATTATTAATAAAGAGCAATTAAGTATTCTTTACTAAATAATCAAAATGCATAAACTAGAAAAACAAGAGAAATTAAGAATTCACTGTTTAAACCAGTTTAGAAGAAAACATTTAGAATAACAATGATTAAAATCAGATTACACTTAAGCACTTTCTGATTTATTCCTTTTCACTAATCATTTAGAAATGAAACACAGTGATATAATAAACAAGTATAAAAACTTTAAAACACAAGAGATAGATGACTTATTGATCCTTTGTCTGACACATGAATCCTGTAAAAAGTCTTTCGCTTCAAATCATCATCCAACTAGCCACAAAAAATTTCTCCAACAACCCTTTATTCCACAATAGTCAATGTTACAGAAAAGTCTAAGAATCCCCCCTCAATACTCATATTGATGGAGTATTTATACAAAAAATTATACAAAATATCTCATAAAAAATTGAGATATAATCTAGGATGACTCATAAGTATTTTACAACAAACTAGAGACATATGGTCTCGTAGATAAGAAAAAATGATAACTGATGTTGTGCTGTTTCCTTCTTTTGAGAATGTGCTAGAGGCAAACCCTATTATTTGGCTAACTGTTGTCCTCTTCAGTAATTCTGTGTTGGCTGCTCTGTTTCATTGATACTCTATAACTGCTCTGATACACTTTGACCTCTATTCATCCTTTTATCCTTCTAATCATGACTTACTGTAGTACATAATCAAAAATTCATGTAAGGATAATTTTTACAAAAGTTATAACATTTCTTCCCACCATTTATCTTCTGGTATTCTGGTCCTTTGCAGCTTTCTCATAGTTTCATATATTTCTGTATACCTAAAGAAAGTTGGTTGAAATGGGAACAAATGCTTTACCTCATGCTCGAGATAAAACAAATTATCCAATCTGTCATGAAGATTTTTTCCTATAGGAAATGCTGCTGCTGATGAACTAATGGAGGAACTGGCCTGATTGTCAGCATACTTGTCTAATTTCTCAACATAACTTTCAAGGTCCATCAATTTATCCTCTGAAACTAAAGGACTGGGCAATCCTTTATTCAACAAAATATCAAATCTTTTTATGAAGGCAGTGATTTCTTCTTGCATGTCATAGCATCTTCGTTCCAAATTCTGCGTTAGAGTTCTCTTGGTAAAAACTCTCTTTATCTCCAAAATTGTGCCTGACCTGTCTTGAATGCCAAGTTCTTCAAGTTGATACTTGTTCTGAGTATTTAAAAAGAAGATAAGTCTATCAGCTTCTTCAGGCATGTTTCCCAATTCTTCTCTTGCTCTTAGGATTTCTTCCAGAGCCAATTTGACCAAATCATTCTGTTCATACATTATTTTAATTGAGGGCAAGACATATTTTATTGACTGGATGATGTTGTCCCAAAGAATTTCATTTATTTCCTCTAAAGGCTTCTCTAATGTGAGATCCTTCTCCAATCTGTTAACCAAATTTTCTAATCTGTTGAACTCTCTTGTTTTATCTGCAACACTCATCTTCGAGAGATCATATTTCTGTTCCAAAGTGGTGAGTTGCACCTTTGTTCTCTGTAGCTCTGTCACTTGGAGTTTCAATTCCTGCATTGACTTTATTAATTCTTCTATACTTAAATTGGAAGTATGCACCTGTGACAATTCTATTGGCTGACCTGTTGTAGATGTACCTGTAATTTCTTCTACTGTAGATGTTGGAATATTAGGTTGCTTGTATTTCAATGCCTTTTCAAGCTCTTTTTCTATTTCATTAAGTTGCTCATTCAGTTTCAAGAGCAATTCCATTAATTCTTCTTTAGAATTTTGCTTCATGGTTTCTGCAATCTATGGATGTCTTGATGTTGGTAATTTCAGTTGTTTTCTCAAAGCTCCAATATCATCATCCTTTTTCTTGATCAAGGCTTCTATTCCTTTGACATCCTTGGGATTATGACCCAATCCAATAATAATTTCCTCCAAAGTTTTTATCCTATTTTCCTTAGCCTGAGAAGAGGCTTTTTCAAGACTTAACTGAGCATTAGTATTTTCCAAATAGTCCTGCAATTTCTGAGTCATCATTGATTTATCTGTCAGAGTAGAATAAATAATTTCACTTGTTTGTTTATGCAGCTCAATTTGATCCAAAGGATGAATATCCTTTGCTATGATTTCAAAATTAGTCCTGATATAATCTGCAGCTGTTTGAGGTTGCTGCACTTTGGGTTTGAAGTGACTCATTACCATATTTCCCTGCTGGATGTCATAAGCTGACATCAATCTTTGTTGATTCTTAGGAGCCATATTCAAACACTGATTGTAAACTTGAAGTCTGAGAGGATCATTTCTGGCCTTGATATTTACGAATGTTCTTTTGATATCCCAGGCATCTTTCACTGGTGGTTTGAAAGATGTCACTTCTGCACTTTGCTTCCTTTGCAACTCTTTTCTCTGTAAAGTATTGGTTGTTCCACTTATTGTACATGTTTGCTGACTACCCAATTCCTCTTGTGTCTGACTATCAGGAATTTCATGAACAGATTCCACTTCTGGAAGACGGTTCAATTTTTTTTTTAAGCATCTAGCCGTTCAGAAGATCCACTGACAGGAGTAGCTGCTTCAGCATCTCTCTTTTTACCCTTTTCTACATTAAGAGGAGTTTGTAAAATTGATATTTCTACTAAATTGGTATGAGTAGGAGAAACCTATACTTGACCCTGTTCTTTAGAAGTTTGAGGTTGTTTTGTCATTGTAAATTTTTCTGTAATTTGGATATCAGCCTCTTTCTCCTTTCCTTTAGATGCTACCGTAACCAATGCACTGATTTCCTATAGATTTTGTTGAGAAGTCCCAGCAGAAGAAGAACTAATACCTGGTATCTATACCTGTCCAAAAGAGTCTAGATCAAGTATTTTTTCAAGGTCTTTCATTAAATTTTCAACATTGACCTCCTCACTATCCTGTTCTACCAATGTCCCTTCCATCCATTCATCCATATTGACATACTGTTCAATTTCTGGGATTCTTTGATGAATGTATGGTGATAGTTTGTTTTTCATTCTTTTATCACAAATAAATATATTTGGGTCATAACGTACCCAATAGAAATTTTTTTTTAATTTAAGATAATCTTCTAATATTCTTTCAGCTTCCCTTCTAGCATCTCTAGAGTTACAGACAAAGGGACCTAGCTGACTTTTAATCCTGAGTTAAGCCTTTTTCTTTGCATTACAAAAATGGACTATATCTGAATTGATCATCTGCCTAAAATTGTCTAATGCAAAGAGTCTCATTGGGACATATTTTAGCAACTTGAATGGGCATAACTCACACCCATATATTCTGATTTCTGTGTGGTTTCGATATAGGTACCAGTCACCTATCCGGTATTGCTTTGAGAGCTGAAGAATTTTCTTGATTTCACTATTGACCCTAGGAGGAGAGACTCCTGTCAACAAGGTGGTTGCAGAGTGTACAAAAAGGTAAATAAACTCATTGTAGGAATAAGGATAATCACGGGAATTATGAGTGATGGCAAACCAAAAGATAACAGACCTAGGATTTCCTTTGGCATCAAGCTTTTGACATAGAAATGGAAACTTTCTGATTGGTAATAAAGCATGAGATGATAAATAACAGAATAATACTTGAACACTCTTTCAGTCTCTAATCTCATGAACTGATCATGGATTTTGTCTGCAATGTAGGAAGCAAAGTCATACTTGACAGCAGGGGGTTGTCCAGGGGTGAAAATAGACAACAATACTAAGGTTAATTGGTCAACATATTCACTAGTATTGAAACCCATTATAAAGGATATAATATTCAGAATAAGTCTACCCACATCAGTGAAAAAGGTATACCCATAAGGGGGAGGG
The DNA here is from genome assembly GCA_034641835.2 of Pinus albicaulis. Taxonomy (NCBI): domain Eukaryota; kingdom Viridiplantae; phylum Streptophyta; class Pinopsida; order Pinales; family Pinaceae; genus Pinus; species Pinus albicaulis. Next base: position 4,419 of record JAXQQM020085743.1, read on the forward strand.
CCTTTGGGCTGATGTTCTGGCAACATGAAGGTCTAGCATAGGTGATTTAACTCTTCGTGGGATAATTTGGTATATTTCTCAAGTAATTCTCCCATAGAAAGGGGAGTCAGGGCTTGACCAGGTTGCAATTGTAACATCTCGTTGATAGACTGAGCAGTTATGGGAAAAAGGACGTTTTGACTCGGGGATAAAACTGCTTGTTGATTGGGATCATAGTTTGCATGACAGTAATGGATTATCTCAGGGAAAATGTGGACTGAGGGGAGAAGGTACATGGGAATATTGGATTCGCATAATCCAAAAATGTTAGAACCTTTCAAGTAATTATCTTTGCAGTAGCAAAAAATCCGAAGGGGACTTTCACTGAGAACCAGGTCTTTAATTTAGAAATCTCTGTCTACTAAAGGCAAATAATCTAAATCTTTGTGAGGGGCATTCAAGGGTGTGACATTCAAAGCCACGGGTATCTCCATTTCTGGTTCTTGTGGATTCAGAAATGAATTGTGGGTTTCGATAAAAAATGGGCACAATCACAGGTTTAGGAATGCAATTGTAGTTTTGGGAATTGTCTTGAACTAAAGGCCAATCTTAAACTCTACTTTAGTTTTCGTGTAGAATTTAAAATAAAACCAGGCTTTTACAGAGTTTAACGGGAATTTGGGTAAATACCTATTTTCCAGGAAATAAACAACGATGAAAACAGGTGCTGGTAATAGCAGACGAATTCTGGATGCTTGAATGCAAATTTCTTCAGCACGGGAGCAGTTGGCACATTTCGACAGTTGATTTCAAAAATCGTTGCATGGGACAGTGAAAATGACGCGGGTATGTTTGTTTTATTCACAAAGTCAAAAGGTTGGCGGGTTTTTAATTTTTTAATGGATGACATCAACAAGTACGGAGGTTTCGTTAGGGGAGGCAGGCGGTAAGTGGTTTCCATCTCACCACTTTTTAGGAAGGGCGGTTTTCAGCGGAGGGCGAGCGATTCCATACGATGAACAATGTGTGGCACAGCATTGTTCAGAAAACTGCTTGGCCATCGTGCGTTATCGTTCGGACGAGGATGGCTAGTGATATGGATGATAAACTTAGATCTGAGATAAGTTGATTGGATGGTCCTCAGGAAAGGAAGATGGCAGAGAATTAAAATGGCGGGCCCAATGCAATTTATTATGAATTAATCACATCGGGGGCGATTTGATTAGTGGATACAGGTTATTAATTAACCATGAGGATTAATTAACCCTTTTTATATGGTGGGGATGTGAATTTTTGTTTTGATCAATTAATCAAAGTATAAGGTTATATTTCAACCAACGGAGCGAGATATTATATTAATTTGAAAATTATATTATTAAAATAATACAGGAAAAGGGGAAAATTGCATAGGGATTAAATAATAATTCAAAAATTAATATGGAAAATGAACAGAAGCGCTAAGTATAAAACATCAAGGTAATGTATTTAACTTATGCTTTTATGAATAGGGTTTTTATGAAATATTTCATGATTTTCCTAAGTAAAATGGGATTTTACTTAGGAAAATATTTTTTAGAAGTGAGTGAATGTTATATGAATGGTTTCAAGTACTTAGGCTTTTCCAATTATTGGGCCGAGGGTCCGGTCCCTCCAAAAGTCAAGGAAATGTCTTGAGCCCCTTTAATTTTCAAATGCCTTAGTACTTAGGGGAAATTAGTGAAATTTTGAGGGAAAGATGAGAAGGGAAGTTAATAATTTTGACTTTGCTTTGCTTGAAATTCTTCCAGTGTAGTGTCTGCCTTTGCACTTGTGATGAATGTAAAAATTAACATATTTAGAGAAATTATTCATCACATGTAATTCTGCAACATCATCTACCTACCCTACCTACTTTACCCTACCATTTTTTCTTCTTTATTAGGGTGCACTTAGACTGACAAACCCTTATCACACTTTTTCTTTTACATGTGGAAATCTATCTAATTCTAACCTTATTACATTCAAGGGCTCAGATTAAACTGTTGAGCTCCTTTTATTTACTCTACCTATCTACCTATCTGCCAAGATTAAACAGTTTGGTCAGATTTTATTTTCTATCTATAAAACATACAATTGAAAGATGAACTAGCCAAGCTTAAACTGTTTGATTGTTCATAAATTGTGGCATAAGATACAAGTTGCATACAATTTTTATTACATAAGAGCAAAAAGTAGTGGCATTTAGACTTGCACACTTTCCTTGGCCTTTCTTTTAGTGGGGTTCATTTTATATTACTTTTTTGGCCATTTTTATTCTTTTCACCCTTTGATTTTTCTTTTAGGGTATACCCTCATTACATTTTTTAAATTTTTTGATTTTTTTTTTTAATTTTTGACAATATGGAAACCTTTGCAACAAGAAAAGGTACGAACATATTACATAGTCCATCAAGTCAATCATGAAATATGACACCTATTGGTATAGGAGTCTAACACTGGCTCCACATGGGGGTGGCTTTTCCTGGTGAAAAGTCAAGAACAGCAGGTCAGTTGCCCTCAGAATGATTTTGACTGAACCATGGAATCTTCTTCTTCTTGCTACTTTATTGTATGTATGACAGTAATACGTCTGAAGCTTAGGGCCTTCTCTTCAGGCTTCAACTCTAGCAAGCTACTATCCTCTCCAAACTATGACATTACAAAGGATATAGTATGTACATGTTAAAAATCGGAATATCTTAATAAACAGGATCAAATTAATGTTTCAACATTCAACCATTAACTGGCCCATCTTCAGTTTCTGTACCATCGAAGTTTTTCAAAAAATATGTGTTGTTTCCTTATAAAACATGAATAATATAAGGTCCTTTCCACAGGAAGTCAAACTTCCCATGTTTTCCTTTATCCTCTCTTCTGGAATCCCATCTTAAAACTTTATTTCCAAGTTGGAAATATTCTGCCTTTGTCCTTTTATCAAATATTTTCTTTAGTTTCTCTTGCAATACTTGGGATCTCTGATATACTTCTTCTCTAGTCTGCTGCAAATTGATAGTCTGATTTATTCTCCTTTGAATATCATTAGGTTCAACTTGAGCCTCTTGACGTAATTTCATTACAAGAACTCCTAAAGATGAAGGAAATACAACCTCAATACCATAAACTAACTCATAAGGACTGGTACCAATAGATTTTTTGGTGGTGAGTCTGTCTGCCCATAATGCATTTGTAAGTTTCTTGTGCCAATTTTTCTTATTTTCTTCCAATAATTTCTTAATAATATTGATGAGACTCTTGTTGGAAGATTCATCCAATCTATTACCCTGAGGGTAATAGGCCGTGGAATGACTTAAGGTGATATGATATTTATTACAGAAACTTATCATTTTCTTAGATTTGAAGGCAGCAGCATTATCAGTTATGATCTTCTCAGGATAGCCAAATCTTGATAATATATTAGTTTCTAGGAATCCTATGATCACATTGTCATTGGCTTGTCTGGAAGGAATTGCTTCTATCCATTTGGTAAAATAATCCATGGCAGTGAGGATATATTTGTGTTGGCCAGAGGAAGGAGGATGGATTTCTCCATTGAAATCCAAGCCCCATTGTTGGAAAGGTTTTTCAGTAGAAATTGGTTTCAGGGGTAAAGGTAATAGTTTTCTCTTGTCTTCAAAGATTTGACATTTATGGCAAGCAGTGACAAATTTCTTTACATCAGAGAACAAGGTTGGCCAGTAAAATCCAGCCCTTAGGATTTTGTTTGCAGTTGATTTCCAATAAAGGTGTCCACCACAGTCTCCTACATGGAATTCATTGAGAGCCTTGTCAGCTTCATATTTTAACAAACAATTTAATAGAATACCATCATGATTTTTCCAAAAGAGAACATTATCTAAAATACAAAAATTTGAAGATGTCATTTTTAAAAACCTTTTCTTTATTCTGGATAACCCCGGAGGAGCTTACAGGTTTAACAATACATAAATTATATCAGCATACCAAGGTGAATCTAAGAAGGTCTAACTGATTTGTGGAGTCGCCATCTCTTGATTGTCATCCAGTTCATTAATATCCAGGGCTTGGCAATTTGTTTCTGTCATGAGTTGAGCCAATCCCTGTCCTTTTATGAGCTTTGTAGGTTTTATTTCAATATCATATTCTAATATGGTAGAAATCCATTTACCTCTTTTGCCTTCAATTCCATCCTGATTTAAGATGTCTTTGACAACAACATTTGGTACATAGGCTATCACATGGGAATACAATATATAGATTCTAAAATCTTTAATGGCTTTTACAAGTGCAAAAGCTTGTTTTTCCATGATGTTGTATTTTAATGATGCATCCCTTAGTGCTTTACTAAAAAACGCTATAGGTTTTTCACATCCTTGATCATCCTTTTGTGATAAAACAGCTACTACAGTATGTTCTGATGCAAATGAAAATATTATGAAGTCTCTATCAAATTGTGGACTGGTAAGAACTAGTGTTCTAGTCAAAGCCATTTTAATTTCTTCAAATGCTTGTTTGTCTTCTACTGTCCATTTAATACTTGAATCCTTTCTTAACATATTAGTCAGCAATCTAATTAATTCAGCTAAACTAGATATGAATCTTCTCAAAAAATTGATTTTTCCTATGAAAGCTTGAAGTTCTTTGATATTTCTGGGATGAGGTATCTGCAATATAGCTTGTATTCTTTCAGGATCAATTATAATACCATCTTTGGAGATGATATGACCCAAGATTTTACCTTCTGCCAAACCAAACAAGAACTTCTTTGGATTCAAAAAAATACCATGTTTTCTGTATTTTATGAATACTTGTCTGAGATGGTCCAAATGTTGCTGATCTGATTTAGAAAAAACAGTTAAATCATCCAGATATATAACAAGAAAATCATGAATTTATTTTGCAAATGCAATGTCCATTGCTCTTTGGAAGGTTGCTCCTGCTTTTTTAAGTCCGAATGGCATTTTAACGTACTTGAATGTAACCCATGGTGTTGTAAAATCTGTTTTATCTTGATCATCAGGATGAACCAGAATTTGATTGTATCCTGAGAACCCATCTAGAAGAGAAATCCTTGAAGCACCTACTACCCTTTGTAAGATGTGATCCATTTTGGGCAGAGGGTAATTATCCTTCAAAGAAACCTTATTTACATTTCTTAAATCAACACATAATCTGATCTCTCCAAATTTCTTCCTAGTAGGTACTAAATTAGACACCCACTCAGAAAATATTATAGGAGCAATTATCCTTGCATCATACATTCTTTTGATTTCTTTTTCAATTGAAGGGAGTAGCCCAGGGTTAATTCTTCTGAGTTTCTGTTTAAATGGTTTCTGATTTTCTGTCAGAGGTATTGTATGTTGAATTATAGAGGTATCATATGATTTCAAGTCTTCATAACTCCAGGCAAAGACATCCTGGAATTCTCTCAAAAGTTCAACATATTTTAATTTTTTATCAAGAGACAAAGATTTAGATAACTTTATCATTTTAGGATTTTCTTCGGTTCCCAAATTATATTCCTCAATATCTACTTTCAATTGTTCCATCTTAGGTTTCTTTGGAATATCGTTAGAATCAAAAAGATCTTCTAGAGGAGTTAATCCTTTAGGAAAATGATTATATTTCAAATTAATGATCTCAGATTCTTCTTCTATAATTTCATCAACTTCCATGTGTTTGAGGTCCTTCATTTATTTTTTGGTGAACTTTGTTGGATGAAGCATTTGAATTGCATCTTCTTCTGAAATGTTTACTTCTTGTTCATTTATTTGATCAGATTCAATAACTGTATCTTCATCTATGTTACTGTTAGAGAATTCATTTTCCAAAGTCAAGAAATTGTTAATCTGCTCATTACTTGCAAACACTTTCCAGTTCTTCAAATTTTCAGGTATAGCTGGTCTGTGTCTAATCTCAGCTGTGAACTGATGATTAGGTTCGAATGGTAATTTACAAGTGCTAGCAAACATTGCAAGACTATGAGCATGCAAATTTTGTTTTCTTGGGATTTTAGCAAGCTGAGTTTGTAGAAAAGTATTGAGAATCTCTACAATTGTTCCTCTATATTCTCTCAGTCTGGGACCATTTTTCAAAAAGTGACCTTTAATCTGTTGAATGATTAAATCAAAATCTCCTATGACAGATACTCTAATTGCCCCTAATCTTTTGACAAGTTTAAGCCCTAGCAAAAGAGCTTCATATTCTGCCATATTATTGGTACATTTAAAGTTTAATCTGTAAGCATGGCCTTCAGCATGATCATTTTCAAGGTTGTGTATCCAAATTTCAACTCCTGCTCCTAACTTATTGACTGAACCATCAAATTCTAAATGCCAAATAATTTCATGTTCATAATTGGTGTCAGGTGATTCAGGAATTTTCTTAACAGTGAGATCTGGTTTTTTACTTTCTTTTGGTTTCTCTTAGGTATCTGATGTTTCATTTTCCTCAGAAATTTCCTGGATTTGAACACTAGATTTTTGAGTTGCAATTTATTTTGGTTCTATTGCTGGAACTTCTAATTCAGTGGGAATATCAAATTCAGCATTATAAAGAATAAATGAATCCATATCAGAATGTACTGAGTAGATGGGAAAATTTTCAGGTTTCTCCTGACTACTGACAACATATTTCATCAACGTTTCTCTATACATTCTCTTAGGTTGACCAAACACTGCAATAGTAGCATATGACATGTCCAATTGAAGAGATCCTCCAAGCTTTGCACCCCAAGATCTAGACAATACCATACCATATTTTGGAGGAATATCTGCTACTACTATATCCATCAAAATTGTTTTTGCAAGGTATTGAACCAATGAAACACACAAATCTTTGATTAATCCTAAACATCTCACCTGATTTGAATCAAAAGAAAAAAGATCTTTGTATGGTCTGGTGATGTCTAGGTTTAATTTTTCCATTACAGCTTTGGGCATTAGATTGTGAGATGCCCCAGAATCAAGCATGGCATTATGAAGTATTTTATCATGTATGTTCAAACTCACATAGAATAGAGGGGTTCCTCCACTTCTTGGTTTTCCATTTACTTCAGGTCCAAAAAGTAATCTAGGTTGGTCATCAAAAACATTTACTGAATCATCATTTTTGGTAATATTGAGTGATCTATTGATTTAGCTTCGGTAGACATCATGTTTAGCTAATTCAGACAATGGAACAACTATTTTTATTTAACCTACTTCAGCTTCCAGATTAAAAGGTTTTTCAGTCTGAGTTCTTGTATTTTGAACAGTTGGATTCTCTTTATCTTCTGTGCTTTCCGTATTTTTCTCCTTCTCAGGAGTGGGGTTGTGGACTGAAGTTGTTTCTAAATTAACTTCTGGAGGTTCCTCTACATTTCCTTTGGGAGGAAGAGTATTGGAAAGTTGTCTGTTGTTCAGTTGACTATCAGATACATCTTCAATTATTAGGTTAGCAGGATTAGGATCTGATCTAGAAAGAATATGTACAGGGGAATTATCGGTTTTACCTTTGAGGGGTTGTTTTGCAGCTTTCTATTTACTTGTTTCTGGGACATCAATTCTTCTGCTCCTCAAATTGTATTGTTTATGGACTTCGTAAATGGTTGTGTCATATCCCTCCTTGAATTAAAATGATTCTCCTGAATGAGTTTGGAATGTATCAAGAATGTGAGCTTCTTGATCCTCTTGAGTTAAAAAGACTTCTGGTTCGTTCTTGCGTTCAGTTAAGTTGTTTATTTTAGCATCTTTTGTTGGTTCATCAAAGGTTGAATCTTCAACATAATTTTCCTGGAATGGGGGCCTAATATTTTGGTCAGGACCATTTTTTCCAGTATTTTGATTTTGGTTCCTTCTGAAATTTGGATTTCTCACAGTATTGCTTGGTTGACCATCCCAAGGAGATTTCCTTTTAATTGTTTCTACTCTATCTCCTAGCCTTTCCATTCCTTTAGTAATAACATCCAGTTTATTTTCAAAAGCTGTGGGTTCTTCATTTGAAGGCATTCTCCTTTCAACTCTGGCTCTAGCTCGTTTCTCTAGCAGGTTGGCTTCAACACTAACAGTTATACTTTGCATCTCTTCTAAAGTTTGAGGAGCTCTTTCCCTAAGCTGATACGCCATATCAATCAAATCCATCGTGAATTTTATTTAATACCTAATCTGAGGAGGTCTAAGGTTTTGGGGAATAAAGTATCAGGTGCCTCATTGAACCTGTGACAGCACTTGCATGCTCTATCTGTCCTCTATTGTTTTCTAAAGTCCGATAAGATTTGAAGAGGATCTTTCTTCTTTTCCCATCTGTTTAAAAATGTTCTATAGAGAGCTTGTAAGTCAGTGAAACTATTTGCAGGAAGGGCTCTAAACCAAGTTCTAACTTCACCAGTAAGACTTTGAACAAATATCCTCATTCTCACATCATCAGCATCTATTTCATAAATTTCAAAATAATCAGTCATCTTTTTAGTATGTTGTTGTGCAGTGTAAGTACCAGAACCATCGAAAGGAGTGATTTTACTTTGGTAGTCTTGGGGCATAGCCGCTGGATTGAATGGTAACACTAAGGGAGCATATCTATTTTCCATTGCAGGAGGTAGTGATGAAATAACATGTGAGGTTGGTCTGTGAGTGGTGGATGGAGGAGTAGAAGGGGTGGTTTGAGGTTGAGATGTTTGGGGAAATGTTGATGAACTTGGAGAGGTTGAAGTGATCACAGAAATATTTGATGTTCCTTCAGAGATAAGCTCAGATTGTATGGAATCTCGCAAATGTTTATCAAGATGTGAAGTAACAAATTCAAGTTGTAAATCTTAAATAAATACTGGGTCTGGAACCAAATTGGACAACTCAGATTTAGAAAAATTTACAAATAAAGAGGTTTCAAATTGTTCGTCAAATGGTTCGTCCTCAAGATAAATCCACTTCACGGGACAGGATATTGATCTATAAAGAGGTCGAGAACTACCAGAACTTTCTTGACTCTCTTGTCTCCTAAGAATTCTGGGGATCAGATTCAGATTTTCAAACACAGGAGGTGGATTTGGATCAGGATTAGCCCTGGTGTAATGAGTCCTTTCTGAAGCCAGGTTTCTAGGTGATTTTCTTTTTTGGTTTTTTGTCTAAATGGAATGAAAAATACAACTTCAACAATCTCTTTAAGAAGTTTTAAGATATTTGATTTAAATTTTCTTAAAGATTTATTTGACTAGAGGAACTGATCAAATATCTGAAACAAAATGTTCAGTTCATAAACTAGACTGGCGATAGACTGAAGCAACATTTATTTACTTATGCAATTGCAAAGCAAGAGCAATTTCAAAGGCTACCTGGCTAACTTTAGGCTCCGTCTGTAGTTTATAAAGTAAACAATAGTAACAAATAAATTATTCAGGTCCCAAGTGGAGTCTCCACTATGTTATCACTCAGATTTTCCTTGAAGTTGTTGGAAGAGGAAAGGGGTCTGAGGTAACCACAAACCAACTTTTAGGTACAAAGTCTAGCCAATCTGTACCCAGAGAGGGCTCTCTCTTTATGATTTAGCTTTGTTTTGAAAGATATTAGGCTAGGTATGAAAGTTCAGGGATTTTGATTGAATTTGGGGTGATGAAATTCTATAGTAGAATAAGACTGAATAGTTTAGGCCATTGGGCTAATGGAGTCAAAGAAAGATGGCTTAATTGGATTAAGATTCTTAACAAAAGATGGTTTCACAGGGCAAGGTAATCAGATAGGGAACAATTTAATATCTAAAATGAATGAAATGGACTTGAAATGGTTGAAGGGAAATTAAGAATCCTTCAACATATTCTAAAGAGGGAACTTGAATGATTATTAATAAAGAGCAATGAAGTATTATTTACCAAATAATCAAAATGAATAAACTAGAAAACTCCGGTATTCTGGTCCTTTGCAGCTTCCTCAGAGTTTCATCTGTCTCTGTATATTTGAAGAAAGTAGATTGAATTGGGAACAAATGCATTACCTCATGCTCGAGATAAAACAAATTTTCCAATCTATCATGAAGATTTTTTCCTGTAGGCAATGCTGCTGTTGATGAACTAGTTGAGGAACTGGCCTGATTGTCAGCGTGCTTGTTCAATTTCTCAACATAAATTTCAAGGTCCATTAGTTTATCCTCTAAAACTAAAGGACTGGGCAATCCTTTATTTAACAAAATATCAAATATTTTTATGAAGTCATTACTTTCTTCTTGCATATTAGAGCATCTTCGTTCTAGATTTTGCATCAGAGTTCTTTTAGTAAAAACTCTTTTTATTTCCAAAACTGTCCCTGTCCTATCTTGAATGCCAAGTTCTTCAAGTTGATGTTTGTTCTTAGTATTTAAAAAATGGATAAGTTCATTGGCTTCTTCAGGCATGTTTCCCAATTCTTCTCTAGCTTTCAGAATTTCTTCTAGAGCCACTTTAACTAAAACATTATGTTCATACATTATTTGAACTGAGGGCTAGACATCATTTATTGACTGGACGATGTTGTCCCAAAGAATTTCTTTTATTTCCTTCATTCACTTCTCCAATGTGAGATCCTTCTCCAATGATTTAACCAATTTTTCTAACCTATTGACCTCTCTTGTTTTATCTGCAACATTCATCTTCGAGAGATCATATTTTTGTTCTAAAGTGGTGAATTGTTCCTTTGTTTTTTGAAGCTCTGTCACTTGGAGTTTCAATTCCTCCATTGACTTTATTAATTCTTCAGTACTTAAATTTGAAGTATTTCCCTGTGATAGTTCTGTTGGTTGACCTGTTGTTGTAGTACCTATAATCACTTCTACTGTAGATACTAGAATATTAGGCTGCTTGTCTTTTAATGCCTTTCAAGCTCTTTTTCAGCTTCATTAAGTTGCTCATTTAATTTCAAGAGAAAATCCATCAATTCTTCTTCAGAATTTTTCTTTATGATTTCTGCTGTCTGTGGATGCCTTGAAGCTGGTAACTTCAGTTGTTTTCTCAAGGCTGTAATATCATCATCTTTTTTCTTGATCAAGGCTTCTATACCCATGACATCCTTAGGATTATGACCCAATCCAATAATTATTTCCTCCAAAGTTTTTATCATGTTGTCCTTAGCCTGAGAAGAGGCTTTTTCAAAATTCAATTAAGCATTAGTATTCTCCAAAGAATCCTGCAATTTCTGGGTCATCATTGATTTATCTGTCAAAGTAGAATAAATCATTTCACCTTTTTTTTTATGCAGCTCAATTTGATCCAAAGGATGAATATCCTTTGCTATGACTTCAAAATTAGTTCTGATATAATCTGCAGCTGTTTGAGGTTGCTGCATTTTGGGTTTGAATTGACTCATTAACATTTTACCTTGTTGGATGTCATAAGCTGACATCAATCTTTGTTGATTCTTAGGAGCCATCTTCAAACACTGATTGTAAACTTGAAGTCTAAGAGGATCATTTCTGGCCTTTATATTTATGAATGTCCTTTTAATATCCCAGGCATCTTTTATTGGTGGTTTGAAAGATGATACTTCTGCACTTTTCTGCCTTTGCAACTCTTTTCTCTGTAAAGTAGTGGATGTCCCACTGATTGTACATGTTTGTTGACTACCCAATTCTTCTCCCCCCCTAACTATCAGGGATTTCATGAACAGATTCTACTTCTGGAAGAGTATTTAATTTTTGTCTTTTAGCATCAGGCTATTCTGAAGATCCACTGATAGGGGTAGTTGCTTCAGTGTCTCTCTTTTTACCTTTTTCTACATTGAGAGGAGTTTGTAAAATTGACATTTCTGCCACATTGGTGTGAGTAGGAGAAACCTGTACTTGACCCTGTTCTTTAGAAGTTTCAGGCTGTTCTGTCATTGTAAATTTTTCTGTAACTTGTATATCATCCTCTTTCTCCTTTCCTTTAGATGCCACTGTGGCTGATGCACTGATTTCTTGTAAATTTTGCTGGGAAGTTCCAGCAAAAGAGGGACCAATCCTTGGTCTTTCCACCTGTCCAAAAGAGTCTAGGTCAAGAATTGTTTCAAGGTCTTTCATAACATTGTCAATACTGACCGGTTCACTATCTTTTTCTATCAATGTCCCTTCCATCCATTCATCCATATTGGCATATTATTAAATTTCTAGGATTCTTTGATGAATGTATGGTGATAATTTTTTTTTAATCCTTCTATCACAAAATAGAGTTGTTTGGGTCATAAGGTACCCCGTAGAAACTTTTTTGTAATCTGAGATAATCTTCTAAGATTCTTTCAGCTTCTTTCCCAGCATCCCTAGAGTTACAGATAAAGGGATCTAATTCACTTTTAATTCTAAGTTGAGCCTTTTTCTTTGCATTGCAAAAATTGACTATGTCTGAATTGATCATCTGTTTGAAATATTCTAAGGCAAAGAGCCTCATTGGGACATATTTTGGCAACTTGAAAGGGCATAACTCACACCCGTATATTCTGATTTCTGTGTGATTTTGGTATAAGTACCAATCACCAATCCTGTATTTCTTTGAGAGTTGGAGAATTTTCTTGATGTCACTACTGACCCTAGGAGGGGAGACTCCTGTCAACAAGGTGGTTGCAGGGTGTACAAATAGGTCAATTAACTCATTTTAAGAATAAGGAGAATCAGGGGAATTATGAGTGATAGCAGACCAAAAGATTACAGACCTAGGATTTCCTTTGGCATCAAGTTTTTTGACATGGAAAGGGAAATTCTCTAATTGAAAGTAAAGCATGAGATGATAAATAACAGAAGAATATTTGAACACTCTTTCATTCTCTAATCTCATGAACTGATCATGGATTTTATCAGCAATGTAGGAAGAAAAATAATACTTGACAGCAAGGGGCTGTCCAGGGGTAAAGATTGACAACAATACTAGGGTTAATTGGTCAACATATTCACTAGTATTGAAACCCATTATAGAGGATATCATATTCAAAATAAGCCTGCCCACATCAGTGAAAACGGTATAACCATAAGGGGGAGGGCCTTTGGGTTGATGTTCTGGCAGCATGAAGGTTTGGAAAAGGCGATTTAATTCTTCATGGGATAAATTGACAGATTTTTCAAGTAAATCTCCCATGGAGATGGGATTCAGGGCTTGACCAAGCTGGAACTGTAACATTTCATTAATAGACTAAGCAGTTATTGGAAAAATGATGTCTTGATTCGGGGACAAAACTACTCGTTGATTGGGATCATAATTTGCATGGCAGTAATGGATTATCTCAGGAAAAATGTGGACTGAGGGGAGAAGATACATGGGAAGTTTGGATTCCCATAGTCCAACAATGTCCAAGCCGTTCAGGTAGTTATCTCTGCAATGGCAAAAAATTCGAAGGGTATTTTCACTGAGAACCAGGTCTTTAATTTGGAAATCTCTGTCTGCTAAAGGAAAATAATCTAAATCTCTGTGAGGGGCATTCAAGGGTGCGACATTCAAAGCCACGGGAATTTCCATTTCTGGTTCTTGTGGATTCAGAAATTAATTAGGGTTTTAATGAAAAAAAAGGGTACAATCACATGTTTGGGAATGCAGTTGCAATTGAGGAATGAACTAAAGACCAGTCTTAAACCTTGTTTGAGTTTTTTGTGTGAAATTTAAACAAAAACCAGGATTTTTACAGATTTCGATGGGAATTTAGGTAAATACCTATTTTCTGGGACTTGAACAGTGATTAAAATAGGTGCTGGCTATGGCAGACGAACTCTGGATTACTCGACTACAATTTTCTTTAGCAAGGTGGCGGTTGGTGAACTTCGACAGTTGATGTTTGCATGGGACACTGGTATGAGATAATGAAAAAGAAGCGGGTTCTTTTGTTTTATTTACAGAGTCAAAGGTTGGCAGGTTTTTTATTTTTTTAATGGATGACATCAGCAAGTACAGAGGCTTCGTCACAGGAGGTAGGCGGTAAGCGGTTTCCATCGCACAGCTTTTGGGGAAGGGCAGTTTTAGGCGGAGGGCGTGCGATTCCATACGATGCACGACGCATGGCACGATACTATTCAAAAAACTGCTTGGCCATCGCGCGTTATCATTCGAACGTGGATGCCTAGCGATATAGATGACAACCGTAGATCTTGAGTTGATCGATCGAATGGTCGTCGGTAAGGCAAGATGACAGAGAATTAATATGGCGGGCCCAAAGCAATTTATTATAAAACAATCGCATCGCGGGCGATTTGATTGGTGGATTAGGTTATTAATTAACCATGAGGGTTAATTAATCCCTTTATATGACGAAGGGTCGGGTTTATTTATTAATTGGAAATTTCAACCAATTAATCAATATTAATGATTATATGGTTATTTTTTAACCAAAGGGGCGGGATATATATTTATTGATAATTTTATTAAAATAATACGGGAAAAGGAGAAATTTTCATAGGGATTTAAATAATAAGTTAGAAATTAATATGGAAAATGAACATAAGCGCTAAGTATAAAAACATTAAAGTAATGTGTTTAACTTATGCTTTAATGAATAGGGTTTTTATGAAATATTGCATAATTTTCCTAAGTAAAATGGGATTTTACTTAGGAAAAGATTTTTTAGAAATAAATGAATGACATGATGAATGGTTTTAAATACTTAGGCTTTTCCAATTATTGGGCCGAGGGTCCAGTCCCTCCAAAAGTCAAGGAAATGCCTTGAGCCCCTCCAATTTTCAAATACCTTAGTACTTAGAGGAAATTAGTGAAATTTTTAGGGAAAAATGAGAAGGGAAGTTAATAATTTTGACTTTTCTTTGCTTGAAATTTTTCCAGTGTAGTGTCTGCCTTTTCACTTGTGATGAAAGTAAAGATTAACACATTTAGAATCAATATCCATCACATGTAATTCTGCAATATCATCTATCTACCCTACCTACTTTAACCTAACATTTTTTCTTCTTTATTAGGGTGCACTTAGACTGGAAAACACTTATCACACTTTTTCTTTTTACATGTAGAAATATATCTAATTCTATCCTTATTACATCCAAGGGCTCAGATTAAACTGTTGAGCTCCTTTATTTACTCTACCTATCTAATTATCTGCCAAGATTAAACAGTTTGGTCAGATTTTATTCTCTATCTCTAAAACATAAAATTCAAATATGAGCAAGCCAAGCTTAAACTGTTTGACTGTTCATCAATTGTGGCATAAGTTACAAGTTGCACACAATTTTGTTTATTACATAAGAGTAAAAAGTAGTGGCATTTAGACTTGCACACTTTCCTTGGCCTTTCTTTTGGTGGGGTTCATTTTCTTTTACTTTTTTTGGCCATTTTTTATTCTTTTCACCCTTTGATTTTTCTTTTAGAGTATACCCTCTTTACATTTTTTAAATTTTTTTTATTTTTTTGACAATATGGAAAACCTTTGTAACAAGAAAAGGTATGAACATATTACATAGCTCATAAAGTCAATCATGATATATGACACCTATTGGTATAGGAGTCTAACATAACCTACCCCTGAAGCTAAAACCTTTGTTTTTCCCGTTAATACTTGGTTTCCATAAATATTAAAGGTTTTTCCGCTGGTGTAAGTTTTAAAACAATCTCGACCGTGGATCTTAAAGCAGAATCAAACGGCCCGCGCAGCATCGCATCGGCACTTTCCAGCAAGAACATTTTATTTCCTCTCCCGATCGAAATTCCCTGATCTTTCCTCCACCGTCGATCTGATTTGTAGATCGACGGCCCCAAAATCATCGCATCGGCCTTTCCCCGATTGCACAATCACATTGGCCTTCCCCGATCGCGCCAATAGCATCAACGATTTCTATTGCACCCTTACTCTCTCCCCGCCGATTGTAAAACCGCTGATTGCAATCCTCCGATTGGATCTGGACCGTCCACGTGTCCATATCGGACGGTCCTGGATCTTTCCCTCATGGTTTCATCGCTTTTCGCCTTTCCACTTTGTGTTTTTCGACTAATCCTCACCGTTGATCTCCATGCAATCGACGGATCTGATTTATTCTCTTCCTCCGCTCTCTTTTTGACTGCCTCTAATGAATCCCAACCGTTGGATGATTCCATCCAAGCAACCGCAATTATCCCCAGCCCTCTCTGACGGTTAACACGAATCGCGAATTTTTAATTAGTTTATGTTTTGCGAGGTGATTAATGGTTTTTCCATCATATTGAAGAAAAAGCTAAAGAGGTGGGAATGACCAATTCTCACGCCTTCGATTCATCAAAGGAAACCATTCGCGGTTCAAACTCAAGTCTCATCAATGCTTCATGGGCATTGATGCCTCCTGGCTCACTGCGCAACACGCACATCCAAAAAGACACGTGGAGTAGAAATAATAATCAAAAGTATCGGTGTGAAGGAAAAACATACCAAAACAAAAGATTGAAACGAGTTTTGGGATTACGGCTAAGATTGAAGTTATAAAAAGCCTAATCCTCAGAATTAAGAAACACAATTAAAGAAAATCATAAGTGTTTATCGGACGAGAAGGCCTCACCGCCACAAACGGAGGCAAATTGATTCCTCTCGGCTACCAGTGCCACACAGCCTGAGCATTCAAACCATGATCTCAAAGGGCATGTAAGAAGGAAGACAATATCCTGTCAGTCGATGCCAATCAAAGGAAGTGACCATACTACTTGGAGGGGGTGTCATGGGAATGGGAGAACCGTCCCCTTGTGTTATGAGAGCGGGAGGATGGCCCTCCTGTACTGTGGGAATGGGAGAATTTCCCTCCAATTCATCAGAATTTGAAGAAACAAAAGAACTTGAGTGGCATAAGGGTTCACTCTCACAAGGAAAATCTGATCAATTGAAGGTGGAATCATGTCGATGCGTTTATTCAACCAATGGTTTTTCATGAATGGACTCGGGAGGGCTAGATCCTAGAATCCCAAGTGGTTGAAATAATGTTTTTTCTGTGATTGGACTTTGCCAATCTTGCTAATTATAGATTCCTAACATTTCTGGCGACTCCACTGGGGATCGAACCCAGAATCTTTGGTTCCCCTTAAAATTTCATACAAACATCATGAGTAAAAGCAGCCTTTTCAAGCACTACCAAGTAATGGTAATCATGGTAAAACTTGTTTTAATCAGTGACAAACTAGGCAAACCCTAGGATTCTCATAATACTTTATCTAACCTTGAAGGATCAACTGGCTTGCCATAAGAGTAGACTGTCTTTGTCTCATAACCGTAGCTAAGTTTTGAAGCAGATTTAGGACACTCTTAACAACCAATAAGACTGAAAAATAACTCAGAAAACCCAAAAATATTTTAGATTGGTATTCAATAAACATGGTTGTGGACCATAAAACCTTTTACCTCTGAAAAGAGCTAAAAACTTCCACTTGGAAACTCCACAATCCTTAATAGACTTTAAGACTCCACTGGGAAGAACCTTTATCATTATAACATTGTTTAAAACTCAGTTAGAGGACTGTAGGATTAAAATTTTGTGTAAAACAGACTAGTTAACCTCTTAAATATTCTCATATCTGGTTAAACTATTCTTGTTTTAGTTGGGTCTGAAAAACATAGCATAGTGGCTCCTAGAAAGATTCATATTAGAGCCTATCCCAACCTAGATCCACCTGACATAGTTGATAACCCAGAAAGAATCCTTAGGGAGTCTCCTAAGATAAAATTATCAATTGTTTTCAGATCACCCTTGAGAGCTAATTCAGTTCCTAAAAATCTTTCAGCTCTACAAAAATCATAAGTTGACTTAGTAAATCCCTTTAGAACTAGGTCATTTGATGATATAATTTAGCTAGACTCTGAGCCTTCACTTTCATCCCCGGAAGCAAGTGAACATCCTGGTAGTAGAGAAACAACACCACCTGATTTACACTTCCTTCACAATTTAGGTGTCTCTCATCCAAGATCAACTCAACAATCTACTGCGGTTCCATCCATATCTGTTCACCAAACATCCACTGTCCAAACCACTCCACTTCAACCCACTTTACCTTTTGTTAATCCACCTCTTGTAAATCCACCTCCACCACATATCATGGCAGCATGGTATGCTCCCTTAGTCCTTCCTGTTCCCTTAGTCAATCTTCCACAGGACTATCAGTCCAAAATTCCATTACATGATGCTAGTAATGCTACTACTACATCACAACACATGGATAAGATGAATGACTACTTTTACAAAAATGAAATTGATGATGATTCTGTCAAGCTTAGATTATTTTCTCAAAGCCTGGGGGGAGAAGTAAGAAAATGGTTTAAAGGCTTAACCCCCCACAATATAAATGATCTCCAATCCTTCCATCAAACATTCTTAAACAAATGGGAAGTGAAGAAGAATCCTCTCCAAGTCCTTTCTGATTACAAAAACCTCCATAGAAACACTGGGGAAAGTGTTCAAGCTTACTGCACCAGATTTAATAGTGTGTATAATGCCCTTTCCCCAGATCTAAAACCTCCACAAGGCTCAGCTCTAAACAATTTTTCTAAAGGGTTTGACCCTTAGATGGCCTATCAGCTGAGAGAGAGAGATCCTGCAACTCTTGAAGAGATGAAAACAGGTGCTCTTGTTGTGGAAGTCAACTTGATGGAGAAAAGAGCAAGGATGAAGAATGAGAAGAGAGTGTCCTTCAGAGAAGAATCTACACCTTCTACTTCCAGCTTGAAGATGGAGAAAATGATGGAGGACTTGATGAATAAAATGAGCATCCTTGAGAGAGCAAAAGCAAGCCAAAACCAAAATGCTCCTCAAAATAGAAGTCATAATCAAAATCATAATTTTAAAAGAAACCAACCTCAAAATAGACCAAGGGAAGATGATCAACAGATCACTCCTCCCTTTCACCAAAACTATGTGAGTGATGTTAAAGAAATAGATGACCAAGTAGAGGACGAGGACATAAATATGTTGGGAGTAGATAATGATGACTTTGAAGTCCATTATGATAGAAAACAAGGTCTTTATACACCTTATGATGACAAAAGAGATGATGATGAAAGTTATTATCAAGACATGGAAAATTTTATCATAGAGCCTCAGAAGGAGTATGAACTTATAAGAAAGAGAAATCTAGAAACCCCCAACAACAAAACCTCTGAAAAGTCTTCACAAAATAGCACTGTAAACAAACCAAAAACTGTAAAACAAAGAGACAAGACAGTAGCTGGAAAATCTGATAAAAGTAAAGAGAAAGACACTCAAAACAATGATAAACGGAGTGCAGACCTTAGCAGTACTAACACTTCAGCTAGTACTCCTATTAAAACACTTTTGTCAAATGAAAATAGAACAAATCAGAAAACTCATGTTGCTGACAGAATGATAGCTAATAAGGCTCAAACCATCGCTTTAAAGAGTCAAATTCCTTTCAGCCTGGAGCAAGAAATTTCCAAATTTTATTCTTTGTTCCCCTTACTAAGTTAGCTACCCAAATTGTATATAGAACCCAAATTTTGAAGGCTTTAAATATTGAGGATAATAATGACACAATCAATCTTAATGATGACCAACCAGAGCTTATTTTTGGTCCTAAGATTGAAGGTAAGTGTCAAGAGGGACCTGTTCCTCCCTTTTATGTAAGTTTAAACGTTCATGACAAGATCTTGCACAACGCTATGCATGACTTAGGAGCTTCTCACAATTTAATGCCAAAGGCTGTAATGGAGAGCCTGGGTCTAGAAATCACCAGACCTTATAAAGACCTATACTCTTTTGACTCTAGCAGAGTAAAATGTTTGGGTTTAATTAAAGACCTCTGCGTTAAATTAGCCCAGATTCCAGCCAAATGTTTGGTCATGGATATAGTTGTGGTTATGTGCCCCCAAAGTATGGAATGTTGTTATCAAGATCTTGGGGGGCTAAGTTACAGGGGACTATGCATATGGATATGACCTATGCGACCATCCCTGTGTTTAATCAATCAAGAAGACTTTACAGGGAGTCCCATATGAAGTACATGGTTACTAGTCAAGACAGACTGCAAAACTCTCCCCTATATTCTATAAAAACAAACCTTGACTCATTTATCCTTTTTAATGATGAAATATTGGATGAACAAGTCACTTTAACAGAGTTAATGGCCGATAGAGAAGAGGAGGTAAACACCACAGAAATGTCTAAACAATTTTTTGAACACGTGAACTTTATCAAAGCAAACACAGGTCCTGAACTACAAATCATGCGTCCATCGTTGTTTAACCTTAGCAGTTAAGAACTCGTTCCTCAACATCTCGAAAAACTTGAGGAATTAAAACAAGCCCAGCCAAGTGTTGATCTTCAAGAAACATCTAAAAGCACTTCAGTCGAGGAGGATAGTCAAACTGTTAAACCCGAGACTAATCCTCTGTGGAGTATGAACTTTGACGGATCATGCACTAGGAATAATGCTGGTGCTGGGGTTTGGATACATAACACTGAAAATAATCACACAGAAGGCCATTCCTATAGATTAAACTTTCAGTGTTTGAATAACATAGCGGAATATAAATCCCTGCTTTTAGGCTTACGTTTGTTGAAAAATTTAGGAGCCAAGAGAATCAAAGTTTATGGGGATTCAGAATTAATCCATTAGAAAGCGGAGTAAATGGGGAATACAACACTAATCACCCCAGACTTAGGGCCTATCGAAATGATGTCATGGATTTATTGAAAACCTTTGAAGAGTCCCAATTGATTTTTGTCCCAAAGAAAAGAAATATTGCGGCCCACAGCTTAGATTTTACAGCTAGAACATGTTTAACACCAAATGAAACCAAAGAATGTACAACTCATATTAAATTCAGACCAGCCATTCCTGACAACGATAGATATTGGCAAGTGTTCGATGGGAATAAACAAATAGAAGACTTCATGCAATTCAGAAATGAATTTGAATTTCACAGTTCAGATTCAGATTATGAAACAGATTACAATAGTGAAGAAAATTTTCTTGGTGAAGAAGAACAGTCTCCTGAACTTGCCGATGTTAATCTACTGACTAGAAAACTAAAAAACAAAACATATTTGAATGCAGAGTAAGAAACAAAGGAGTTAGAAACCCTGCACTCTAAAGATGAAAGTTTGCCAAACGCTCTGGCACCTTTAGAAGAGTTGTTTGATTTTAACGATGTGGCCAGAAAGCCAAAACTGGAACCTGTAGAGACTGAAGTGGAGGAGTGAAATATAGGTAGTGAACTTAAACCTATGATGATTAAACAATCTAAGACTTTACCAGCTCACATTAAACTCAAGTACATAGAGATGTTCAAATAATTTTCTGATGTTTTTGCGTGGAGTTACGAAGATCTGAAATCCTATGACACTGAAATAATTCAGCACAAAATCCCTCTCAAGGAGAACCAGAAGCCATTCAAATAGAAACTGCGCAGAACAAACCCTGTTCAGTTGCCTTTGGTTCAGAAGGAGATCATGAAAATGTACGAAGCTGGTATTATTGCCCCTATTAGGTATTCTGAGTGGGTATCTAATCTGGTGTCGGTCAAGAAGAAAACGAGAGAGATTAGGCTTTGTATAGATTTTAGAAACTTAAACAAAGCTTCACTAAAGGACAACTACCCTTTACCTAAGATGGATCACATATTACAAAGAGTAGTTTGTTCAAAAATAATTTCTTTGCTTGATGGCTTTTCAAGGTACAATAAAATTTTAGTCCACCCTGATGATCAATTAAAGACATCTTTTACTACACCCTGGGGCACTTTCATGTATATGAAAATTTCCTTTGGTCTAATGAATGCTGGAGAAAATTTTCAGAGAGCCATGGACATAGCATTTTCGGAAGAGCTGGGCTACTTCATCATTATATACCTTGATGATTTCACTGGGTTTTCAAAAATAGATGAGGAGCACTTAGAACACTTAAGAAAAGTTTTCGAGAAATGCAGAAAGTTTGGAATATCTTTAAACCCTAAGAAGACACTATTTGGTCTCCAAGAAGGTAAACTTCTTGGGCACATTATTTCTGAGGAGGGTATTAGGATAGATCCAAAGAGGATTGAGGCCATATTGCAAATCTTTCATCCTCTAAACATCAAGGAGTTGCAATCTTTCATTGGAAACATTAAATTTTTGAGAAGGTTCATCCCCAACTTGGCCGAGCTCCTTAGAAATATCACAAACATGTTGAAGAAGGAGCAAGGGGTAAAATGGACCTTGGAAGCAAGGAAATCCTTTGAGCTGGTGAAACAAGCATTAACCAAAACACCGGTTCTAATAAGTCCTGATTTTTCAAAAGATTTTTATATTTTTTCATTTGCATCAGAACATACCATAGTTGTTGTCCTTTTACAGAAAAATCCACAAGAACAAGAGCAGCCTATTGCATTCTTTAGTAAGGCATTGAGGGATGCCCCTTTGAAGTATAACATTATGGAAAAACAAGATTTTGCTTTGGTTAAGGATTTAAAAGACTTCAGAGTATACATCCTGCACTCACACATCATTGCCTTTGTCCCAAATTCAGTTGTGAAAGACAATCTAACACAGGACCCAGGTGGTAAGAGAGGTAAGTGGATTGTTGTTATTCCTTAATATGATTTAGAGATAAAACCCACTAAACTCATCAAAGGCCAAGCTCTAGCTAGATTAATGGCTGAATCCAATTTTGAACTTCTTGATATTAATATGATTAATGCTTTGGATGAACAAGAGGAAATCTCAACTCCCATTGTTGAAGATCATTTTATGAATTCTTCTTGGTATGCTGATATTCTTTATGTTTTGCTTAATTTAAATACACCTCACGGTTTATAAAAAACAAAGGCAAGGTTTTTGAAATTGAAAGCTGTAAACTATTGCATCTTTATCGGAAAAATGCAAGTGGTATATTGCTTAAATGTTTTCCTTAGTGTGATGAAGAGAAGGTTAAGCACGAGTTCCATGAAGGGGATTGTGGAGGCCATTATATTGGAAAACAACAGCCAACAAAATCTTGAGGGCTAGTTACTATTGGCCTACTCTTTTTCTTGATGTACACAAGATGATAATTTCCTGTCATAAATGTCAACTTTTTGAAGGCAAAAGAAAGCTGCTACCCCTACCTCTGCATCCAATCACTGTTGAAGCCCCTTTCCAACAGTGGGGACTTGAATTCATAGGAGAATTCCATCCACCATCCTCTGCTCAGCATAGATGGATTCTCACTGCCACAGACTACTTCACTAAATGGATAGAAGCCGTCCCTTGTAGGCAAGCCAATGATTCTGTTATTATAAAATTTATAGAGAATAATATTCTCTCTAGATTTGGTTGTCCTACCAAGATCATCACTGATAATGCAACAGCATTTGGATAAAAGAAGATGGTTGAATTCTGTCGCAAGTATCAGATAACATTGGGGAATTCCACAACCTATTACCATCAAGGTAATGGACTTGCAGAATCCTCAAAAAAGAGTTTAGTGAACATAATCAAGAAACTATTGGAGGACAACAAGAAGTCTTGGCACACAAAGCTTGTGCATGCACTTTGGGCTGACAGATTGACATTGAAGAAATCTATTGGAATGTCACCCTACCAACTTGTCTATGGCACTGATGCAATTTTTCCAACCAGCCTTGGTGTGTCAGTTATGAAGTTGATTCAAGAGTTGCAAACTGAAGATAATGATATGATCAGATGGATCAATCAAACAATTCATCTTCAACAAACCAGAGAGAAGGTATATAACAAAGCATTACAAAAGCAGAACATCATCAAAAAGCTTTTTGACAGAAGAACAAAGGCCAGTAATTTCAAAATTGGGGACAAATTTTAAAGTGGGACTCAAGGAGGGAAGACAAGGGCAAGCATGGAAAATTTGACAACTTATGGATTGGCCCTTACTCTATTCATTCAGCTGCTGGTAACAATGCTTATTTCTTACAAGAGTTGAATGGAGCAGAATTGTTTGGGGGTCCTGTCAATGGCAGGATGCTTAAACATTACTTCTCTTGATCCATGACATGTTCTGAAAGCCTTTTTATCTTTTTTCTCATTATAAATATCTCATCCACCATTGCATTCAAAGTTAGAAAAATCAAAAATACAAAAACAGTAAAAATAAACTAAAAGAGGGCAGATTGTAAAAACAAGAAAGGTATAGCTCCATACCAAAAAAGAGAAACAAATCTGAAAGTGTGCAAGCTTAAATGCCACTCTTGAAAAACACACTTATAGTTATTCAAACAACCTAATCTTGACTAATTAGTTTTAAATTGACTGCTGATAGGATAGTGAATTTGATTTGCTAAACTATT
The DNA here is from genome assembly GCA_034641835.2 of Pinus albicaulis. Classification (NCBI taxonomy): domain Eukaryota; kingdom Viridiplantae; phylum Streptophyta; class Pinopsida; order Pinales; family Pinaceae; genus Pinus; species Pinus albicaulis. Next base: position 28,538 of record JAXQQM020085743.1, read on the forward strand.
TAATCTTGGCTTATCAGTAGATAGATTAGGATAGAAATTAAAGGTTCAAACAAGCTCAAAATCTGAACCTTAGGTTTCAAAAGATGAATGACTCAAATATGTTTCAAATTTTGAGTCAAAAAAGATGTAAATCTGGTTCTAATTAGCTCAAAACCTGAACCAGAGAACAAGGAAGAAACAACTCAAACAAGAGTCAAAGCAGAGCTGTAAAAAGATGAAGGGAGTGCTTAAAACTTTTAGATCTTAAGCCTTCCATTTTAATTTAAGTTTCTATAAAATAATATCTATGTGCAGCTTGTTTTTCATGCCATAGATCACATCAAATTCAACAGTTTAATCTTGACTTGACTGTTTTTAAATTTCTGTTGTAGAATTTAGAGAAATAAAAATCTGTTAGACTGTTTAATCCTAACAGATTAGTAGATTTAGGTAGAGAAGCATCTGAACTCAACTTTTTAATCTGAGTTCAGGGAGAAATAAGGAGTAGAAATAGATTAGATTTTCTGCTTTCAAAAGAATAAAATGTTGTAAAAAGAGTTTACCAATCCAAGTGCACTCTAATGAAGAAAAAATGTTAGATTAGTAGGATTGGGTAGGAAGAGAGCTTGGTTAGATGTATTTCCATTATCTTTCATGGCTGCTAACATTTTCAAGAGCAAAATAATATCATCCAAGTAAAGAAAGTTACAGACCAATGGATGAGGCACAGGTATGCCTCCCAGAGAATGCAAGATTGAAATTCTTGATGCTTTCAAGAAGGCACCATCCCCAAGTGGAGCCACTGTTAGCCACCTATAAAAAATTTTATAGCAAAAGGTGGCTAAAACTTTTTTTGAGCCTTCAAGGAAAAAATTTTATTGCCAAAAAGTGTTATCTCTTGAAGACTCTTGAAAGCATCATGTCCTTTGTCTAAATCTTCACTGTTGTTTCCATTGTAAACTCTGAAATTCTGCTGTTTTCCATGAAGAAAGACTGCTGCAAAAATCCATTTCACA
>MU968387.1:0-114135 GCA_034641835.2 Pinus albicaulis
CATTGGTCTGTATTCTTTGGTTTATTGATATGGTGCGATGGTCTTTTTATATTTGGACATATCTTTTACTCCTCACATGGATTAGCGTTTTTCTGTTCAAGGATTTTGGGTACTTTAATTTTTATTTGGAACAATGAATGAAACAGTGCGTACTCTATACATTTTTTTACTATTCTACATCTTGCCTATTTCACTTTCTTATAGAATTGCATGGGCATATTTGGATGCTTTCTCAGATTGTCGATAATCTCCATGTGGACCGTTACTGGGTTTTATATCAAGTCCCTGTATGTGACATGGGGCATTTTTCTATCATTGTCTGGGGTGGGACTTCCATTTTTCTGAATGGATATTTGGGTTCCAATCTTCAGATGTGAAAATGTAATGATTTCATGGACTGTTTTACTTCATACAATATATTCAAAACAGCGTTTTTTCTCTTGTGAAAAAAAAAAATGATTAATGTTTATCACTCTGCCTTCAAAACTAGCGATGCTGGTCTATGTTGCGGGTTTATTGATATGGTCCGATGGTATTTTTATATTTTGGACATATCACACTCCTCACATGATTAGCGTTTTTCTCTGTTCAAGGATTTTGGGTACTTTAATTTGTATTTGGAACAATGAACGTCGGTACTCTATCTGTTGCTTTACTATTCTACATCTTTGCTATTTCACTTTCTTATAGATGCCTCGGGCATATTTGGATGCTTTACTCATATTGTCGATAATTCTCCATGTGGACCGTTCATGGGTTTTATATCAAGTCCCCTGTAGGTGGCATGGGGTATTTTTCTATCCTTTATGCAGGTGGGACTTCACTTTTACGGATGTATATTTGGGTTCCAATCTTGAGATGTGAAAATGTTGATTTCATGAATTTGTTTTACTTCATATAATATATTCAAAACAATGTTTTTCCTCTTGTGAAAAAAAAAATGATTAATGTTATCACTCTGCCTTCAAAACTATCGATGTTGGTCTATGTTGCTGGTTTATTGATATGGTCTGATGGTCTTTTTATATTTTGTACATATCACACTCCTCACATGATTAGCGTTTTTCTCTGTTCAAGGATTTTGGGTCCTTTAATTTGTATTTGGAACAATGGACGTCGGTACTCTATCTGTTGCTTTACTATTCTACATCCTGCTATTTCACTTTCATGGACTGTTTTACTTCATATACTGCTATTTCACTTTCATGGACTGTTTTACTTCACTGTTGTAGGGTCTTGGGTACTTTAATTTGTATTTGGAACAATGGACGTCGGTACTCTATACGTTGCTTTACTATTCTACATCTTGCTATTCCTAATAGATGTTTTACTTCAACTTTGTTGTAGGGTTTGGGTACTTTAATTTGTATTTGAATAATGGGCGTAGTTATATCATTTGCTTTATTCTACATCTTGCTATTTCACTTTCATGGGTGTTTTACTTCATATAATATCTTCACTTTCATAGACGGTTTTACTTCATATAATATCTTCACTTTCATGGGTGTTTTTGTTCTTTATAATATCTTCTTTTCATGTTTGTTTTACTTCTTGTTGTAGGGTTTTGGGTACTTTAATTTGTATTTGGAACAATGGACGATCAGTACTCTTATGTTTGTTGCTTTTACTATTCTACATCTTGCTATTTCACTTTCTTAATTGTTTTACTTCACTTGTTGTAGGGTTTTGGGTACTTTAATTTGTATTTGGAACAATGGACGTGGTACTCTATCTCTGTTGCTTTACTATTCTACATCTTGCTCTTCTTTCATGCGTTTGTTTACTTCATATAATATCTTCACTTTCATGGACTGTTTTACTTCATATAATATCTTCACTTTCATGGACTGTTTTACTTCATATAATATCTTCACTTTCATAGAATGTTTTACTTCATATAATATCTTCACTTTCATGGACTGTTTTACTTCATATAATATCTTCACTTTCATGGACTGTTTTACTTCATATAATATCTTCACTTTCATGGACTGTTTTACTTCACTGTTGTAGGGTTTTGGGTACTTTAATTTGTATTTGGAACAATGGACGTCGGTACTCTATCTGTTACATTACTATTCTACATACTGCTATTTCACTTTCATGGACTGTTTTACTTCATATAATATCTTCAAAACAGCGTTTCTCGACTTTTAAAATTTTAAATTTTTTTTTTTAAATTGAACCCTCCGTCGGTCTACCGACGCCTTGTAGACGTCGGAACTGCGACAACCCAGAAACGTCGGAGGAGAGACAGCATGAAAACGTCGGAAGAGCGACATTCCAAACGTCGGACCACATATCATCGGACTTACGACATCTTCTAGACGTCGGAAGAGTGACGTCCGAAACGTCGGACCACGTTTAGTCGGAATTGCGACAGTTTACGAGCGTCGGAAGAGCGACGCCAAAACGTCGGACCACGTTTAGTCGGAACTGCGACGGTTTATGAGCGTCGGAAGAACGACGTCAAAAACGTCGAACCACATTTCACTGGAAGTGCGACAGTTTTCAAACGTCGGAGGCGCAACGGTTTTGTGAGACGTCGGAAGAGTGACGCCGGTTCGGAACGTCGGAAGAAGTGTCGATAGTGCGACACTTTTTGCTTGCGTCGGAACGGCGACGGCAGGACAAACCACGATTTGTCCGCCCCCGAACTGTCGCTCTTGCGACGAATATGTGTCAGAATAGCGACGAATTGGCCGTCGGAATTTCCGCCAAATTCTCTAGTGACATGAGTTTTCTTTTGCAACTGCTGTCGTTTTACATATTCCTGCATATCCAGTTGTTTCAGACCCTAGGGTTTCTCTTCAATTTCCTGTTTTTCCTATCTTTATGGTCTTTTTTACCTCTAAAACCCTCAAACATCCAAATTTTTAACTTCCATGTGTTTCTGGCCTTATTGCGCAGGTGACCGACATCAGCCGCAGCTGAGACGAAATTTTTTTCTGAAATCTGCCGCCGAGAGTGCCAGAAGTGCAGGTCACACTTTTTGGCCCAAAAAGTGTGTGCTAGAGCTTTAGGTCGCGGAAAATAGCCCAAAAAGTGCGACCTGAGCGAAAAACAAGTCAAAAACTATGACCTGGACTTTTTTCTGTAATTTTTCTAAAAATTTTCTTGGTTTTGTTTGAACCTCTGTCAGGGTTGTCTGACCTCCGTCTTCACCCGTTTAGACTTATTCTTGCTCTATTTTACTCAACTAAGAGGGCCTCTAGCCCCCTAGGGCTTCGGTACCCTCCACTATTTGTGGAAGAGTTTTAGTTGCTGTAAGTGTCTAAATTTTCAGAGTTTCAGCCATATCTGATACTTCATTTTCAGATCCCTACAGATCAGCTCTTTTCCCTTTCAAAACACCTCATATAGTTTTGTTTGGGTTTATCTCTAGGGTCACCTCTTTGACCCTCCTACATTTAGCTAATCCCCTCTTGTGTAACAACAACCTTGCCTTTGCCTATTTGCTGTTTTCTGCACCTCTTTTCAGCAGATTTCTCCTTTAGATCCCTGTCCCTCCTGACCTTAGATCTATTGGCCTCTTTTAGCATGATTTGATTAGATTTTTTTTCTCTTATAGACTAGTTTTGAGAGACCCACCTTCTTGGGTTAGATTGATGCATTACTAGCTGTTAATTTTCTGTTCTTTTAGCCTTTTACTGCAGATTTATTTTCAGTTACGCAACACACTTTTTCTTTTACTCTCAAAACGTCTGGGTTTAAACAATTAAAATTAACGCACACCACACACTGACCCTAAGTGAAGAAGAGCTTGGTTAACACTGCCTAGCAAAGACTTTAAAATCAATTGATACTGCACCTCCCTGCCCTTGTCACCTCTTACTTTTTCACCTTGCTGCCCTTGTCGGTTTTTTCTTCTTCCTGTCATCATTGTGCCTCCAAGGCATTTATCCCAGAGACTTCTTGCCCTTCACCCTCAATTTCCGTTGAGTCAACTTCCTCCTTCCCATCGTCATCGAGTAAGTCCTCCCCCGAGTCCGCTCTCTGACACGCCTTCTGATTCTTTGATTTATACCCCTACTTCTAGTTCTCCCCCTGTTACCTTCACCATGTCTGGTCCAGGGCCTAACGCTAGTGGCAACCCCGGCCCTAATGCTGGGACTGTTACTAGCGGAACCGCCACAGGAACTATCTCGACTACTCTCTTGCTCCCCTTCATGGAAGGCCTCGGTCTCCCTGATTTCAATCAGTTGATCAATGATCCTATCTGCCACGATGTTAGTTGGCCTACTATGCCAACCAAGCTCCCCTCCAACATTCCCAAGTTCGAAGGCCTTGTTGGAGAGGATCCCTCCAACCATATCCGATATTTCCACATGTGGTGTTCATCCCATTCCATTATTGATGATTCCATCCGTCTTAGATTGTTCCAATGCACACTTACAGGTGAAGCTTCTAAGTGGTATGTTGATCAGCCCACTTCCTCTCATACTAACTTTGCGACTCTTGCCCGGGCTTTTTTATCTTACTGCCAGCTTCCCCTTCGTTATGACACAGGCATCGAACTTTTGACTTCTTTCCGCCAATCATTTGCGACCCGCCTATCCGATCATGTCTAGGAATGGTGGAGAAGAAAGAGCCTATGTCAATCTCCTACCTTCAAAGACCATGTCTAGATGGACTGGTTCCTTAGATCTCTCTTGCCCCCTATCGGGAAAGATGTCGCATCGCATTTTCCTCAAACCGAAGAAGATGCCCTCCAAATGGCATTAAAATATGACCTTATCTACACTCAGACAGGTTATGTTTATACTGTTCCACTTGATCTCCCCAGACCCGGTGATGCCACTGCACCGGGGGCACCTCATGCCGCTGACAGTATCGTTGGAGCTATCTCTCATCCATCCGCTCAACCTCCCATGAGATATGGTTTTCCTGGGGGAGGGGTCACCACTTCCTACACTTCTCCCCCTCCCAGTAGAATGCATCCAGCATCCGGCATGCCTCCTCTTTCTGCCCAAGCCCCTGTTACCCAACCTCATTATCATCCATATCCACAGCCTAGTGCTCCAACTCCTCCAGCATTAGCACCCCCGCCTCCCTTGTCTTCTCAACCCCCACAATAGTAGCCACCACACCCTCAGGGGCAGGTGTATGCACAGGAGAGTGTGACCAATCCTTTCCCACAACAATTCTTCGTGGCTACCCAATCACCTCACGGACCGTTAACCACCCAACCTCTTCCATATGGTACCTCTGATTACCAGATCCTTATGATGAACTCTGACCAACCTATAACCGTCGACCTTAACCTTCACACTCAGCCCCGTCCGTACCCCCAGCTTCCTGCTCCATCTATCCCTGAGTCACCTTCTTCAGCTTCTACAAAGCCTCTTTCGACAACTAATGGTCCCTTGCATATCCCTCCACCCAATGCCAAGGTTCATACCAATATTCCTAAGGGACCCTTACGCCGAAATGCTGCTTTTGACCGAGCTGCCCATTCGTTTAGCATAGTAGATGAGCTGGCCCAATCTTTGTTGCCCTTTCAACGATGGAACTCCTCCAGTCGTGCCCCTCCTAAAGAAAAGCTCTACTATCTACCCTGGGCACTGTAGATCCAGCAAATGACCAATTGATTGTTTTCGATGCCCATCAGTTAGAGTCTCCTCCTCTCCCTGGTTCCGTAGATTTCCAAATCTCAGTCAAAATCCGGAACGCTAACATTTCCCAGTGCATCATTGATGAGGGGGCATCCACCTGTGTAATTTAATCTTCGGTTTGGAAACAACTCAGATCTCCTGAGCTGGCCCCTTCCACCATCACCCTTTGTGCGTGGGATGGCCATGCCTCCCAGCCCATTGGCCTCTTCCGTAACTGTCCTATCACCCTTGCGGGCAAGACTGTTTGTGTCGACATTGAAGTTATCGACGCCCCTCTTGACTATAACATTCTTTTAGGGCGTAGTTACACCTATGCCATGTCTGCCGTCCCATCCGCAGTCCACCACAATATGTTTTTCCTGCATAATGGAAATATTGTCACCATCGACCAGTTGACATATCATGAACCAAAATCTCAGACTTCCCCTGAGTCCACCACCTTTGCTGTCACTAATAAGCAAACCGTTGATTCTTTGACCAGTGTTTCCCTTGGCGTCTATAAAGACTCCTCCTTGCTTGGAACCTTCCTTGGTCTTCCTCCTCCTCCTATCTCTGATCCCAGCTTAGCGAATGTTTGCATGATGCAATTTTCTCGGGCTAACCTTAAACAACCTGCTTCGGCTAGTCAGCACCCTCAACCTTGCCTGCAGCAACCCACTCCTAGCCCTTCTTCTCAGCTCCCCAAACCTCTTTCGCCTGGACCTTCCCATCCAACTAGTACTAATGAGCCTCTTCACCCTCCTAGCCTTAGCCATTTAGGAGCCGACCCACCTGGCCATTACCTCTCTTGTCAGATACCATTCCTAGCTCCCCCACCAGTAGTGTACACAGTACCTGTCATGGCCACCCTCTCTCTTCCTAACCTGACACTTGGGATTCCCGTCTGGTACCTTGATCCTCTAGCTGCAACCTTGCCTGGTCAACCCAAACCTTATCTTGCTTTGACCTCGGTTCAACCGGTTCCCATCACTTCCCCCACTGCAACAGTGCCTCAGTCACCTCAACAGGAACCCCCTCCTGTTGCGACCACTTTGGGTAAGAAGGGCAAAGCTCGCAAGGGGGCATCAAAGGACAAGGCTGCCCTGACAAACCCTGCCCCTCCTCGGCCTTCAAAGCATGCCATCCAGTGTGCTTTGTGTGATGTTGTCAGTCACGCCACCCATACCTGTCCTAAATTGCCTCATCTCAAGCCCATGATTAATGTCGCGTTCCCTCAGTCCATGGTCCCAGAAGCCTTTGTTCCTTTTGCGACCACAGCCAAGAATCCCAAGACTATTCACACCAACCACCCCTGTACTTTGTGTGATCTCCATCGCCATTACACCCACCTTTGTCCCCGCCTCGAAGAATTCCGCACCTCTCTAGACCGGGTCCGCCAATTCGAGACCAAGCACAATGAGTCCATCTCCCCCCTATTTGCATGTTTTTCTTCAGCAGAACTTCCAGACATGACTGCTCCCATTGACATTACCCCTCCTGATGTCAAGATGATGGAGCCTTCATCCACCATTTACTACCTATCATCATCCATGAGACCCTTGGGGAAAATCCCCTCTGAATCCTCCCCTGTTGTTTCGCTTGACCTTCCTTCAACGATCACCCTGGGCTCATGATCGGTAGATCCTTTATCTGCTTACTCTTCTGTCACCCCTTGTGACGATGCACATGTGAAACTCTCTTCTCATGATGATGAGTCAGGTAGCTTCACCACGTCTGGTGGTCTTTCTTCCCCCAGTCATCCCATCTCCTATCACGATGATGAAATTATGGAAGGAATCATCTCCCCTGACTTTCTCTATTCCCCCTTACATCGAAACCATGCATTCGAACCACATAGAACTTGTGGCCATTAAATTGCAACCCCATGTTTGGGTAAGGGGGAACCCATATTTGAGAGACCAGGAGAAGTAATTCTCTACAACTCTCCTAGTGTATCTGGTCACGTCGACTCTAGTACCATTCTCCTTCCACAGTTAGAAGAACCTCTAGAGTCCCATACCACTTCAGATCACTCTCGGGATGATACCCCCTATCGTTCCCTCATTTTACATCAACAACCCATTCTCTTAGACATTTTTGTTGACCAACCTATAGGTTTTCTAGGAGAGCATCAGTTCATTATCTCCAAATCCTCTCTTTGGGATAGTGACACCAAGTATGCCAACCCAAAAACTTAAAGTCCATTTGATTCATATATGCAGTACTAACAAGAGATGGGTAATCCTCCATTTCCCTTCTCAAACTGCATAACCATAATGGAAACAAATAGGTGCACCATATCATTAAAATGTGTTTATATTCCTCTTTTTATCAATACATTTTGGCATGACCACAACATGCTCAGGGGGCACCTATGCACCCCAACCATACCAATCCCAGATCTTTGCCAAAAATAGCACTGAAACCCCCCTTTCTCTAACAATTCGCACTTTTCAGGACATATCCTGGGACAGGTCGCAGTTTTCTGCCCAGTACCTTCTACCTAGGTCACAAAACAGACCACAAACAGTGTGACCTGGTCTGTTCATGAGCTCTGGGTACTTGTTACTTTTCAATTACTCGACACTTCACCAGGACACATTTTTTCCACGAAGGGTCTCTTCATCTCTCCTCCAAATCGAATTTCCTCACTTACAACACGTATATTGGGGGCACCACATTACCTCCTTCCTCGTTCTTGTTCGTTTCGATTTTCATGATGAGATACCCTATTGTACTCATGTTTTTATGGTTCCCCATTGGACCTTTACTGTGTGGCAGCACCATCGAGTGGCCCTTGTTTAGAGCATCCGAGTTGACTCATCATCAGTCATGGAGTCTATCTCGCGTCCCTTTGTATCCCGCTATAGTCCTCCATCCTTTATTGCTTGGTCCCTCTCTCGTGTTGCACATTATGGCCTTCAGTCCCATTGTCCCCTATCCCTCATGATATTGTGTTAGTCGCTGCCAAGCCATTCATGCCCTTTATGCTCTAACAAGGGAAGTCGTCCATCTGCTACTCGGTATCCTTAATTTCATCATCATCATTCGTGTCCGTCTGTTCGTCGCTCCACTATTTTCTCTGGTGCCTTAGTTTGGATTCCCTTATTGCCTCACCTATGGTGGACCTACTTCTGTCGACATCAGCTCCTTTACTCCATAAGTCAGGTCTAAGGGGGTAGTGTACCTTGGTTCAAGCTCTTTTCAGCCCGATCGTGATCTATACACTTGATGGTTCAGTGATGCAGCAGCAGCTATTGGTGATACCCGGGTGTGTGTGAGATGTCTCAACCCTCATGAGGGAGTGGCCCTGCAGGTAGCCCCCCACATACTCGGATGACTTCTTCATTCCAACCCTTGATGCAGATCCTCCTATTTGATGATATCGGCCTCAGTCGCTTGTAGCGCCTCTTCAATTTGCATGTATCAGTCCGATTTCGCGAGCCCTTCCCCATGTGTAGGGAGCATTTGGGTGTATTTGTATCTCATGCACTACAATATTATTGTATCATTCCTGATGATTATTCCAGGCATAACATGTATGTGGGATTCATCATTCTCATTTTCTGGCTCATGTTTAGGCTAGCACTTGTTTTACCATTGCATTTCGTGGTTTTTTGGGCACTTTATTGTGTGTACTATTGTCTCGGCGGGCATAGGTATGCCTCCCCCACCACCTTTAGCACAGGTACCACTTCATACACTAGAGACTTGTTGCACCTGTAAGTCTCATCTCCTCAGGATCTAGTCCTTTAGCACTTTCAACTACATTACATTCCTCTCTCTCACTTTCCTTTCGTCATCTAGTGATTGAGTTCTTACAATGTACTTCGGTCATACGATTTGCTCCTAACACTCGTACGTTGGGGGGAAATCTATTACACCATTTTTTGGTCATCTAACCTATTATCATTAGATGAACCTAAGTACACCATGTAAGACTAATTTTAACCTAAGTAAAATTTCTTTCACCATGTGCATAACTTGTTTTTTATATTTCCTGGTCATATTTAACCCAAAACAAGGAAATTAATTAAATAAATCCTTATTTATTTGGTTATTTCCTAAGAATAAGTTATTTAAATAATATTCTTAGTTAAATTTGACTAAATCACATATAAATAACTAAATAAACCATTATTTATTTAATTCTATTCCCCTCATTTCCCTTAAATAATAAATAAATCATTTATTTATTTGTTATTTATAAATAAAGGAATTGACCCAAGTCAAAAACCCTCTTCCCTCCAACAAATATAATAAAATATTCCTAAAGGGTGATTCTAGAATTTGATTAATAATATTTTATTCATGCACCGAGTTCTAGAACGCCCCAATATTTTGTTTTAAATAGAAGGGTTTTCCCCATTCATTAGTCACCTCCATTGCATTAGATCTCACTAGATCTATTCTTGGTCACCATTTTCCATTTTTCCTTGTGAGCTCCCATTGAGTTCTATATTTGTCTAGGTTTTCAACCACAATAAGAGAGAGGAATTTTAGATCTGAAACAATGAGGACTTTCAAGAACCCATCCCATTAAGGAGAATCGGAAAACACCTTCCTTGTTTTCCTCTCAGGTGCCCCATTCTTTAATATAATATAAAATTATTTTAAATACATTGTTCTTGTCTTGTTCATTGGATGCATGGAGCCATATTACATTTTATCTGCTTAATGTCTTTTGTGCTTAGATCTGAATTTGTGCAGCAAACTTAAAGACATTTTGCAACCATAATCGATGTTAGGGCTATTTGTTATGCGTAGCTAAAGTGATCTTTTACAATGAAAGATTCATACTAACACCCAAATCAAGTATAACTCTCATGCCCTCATAAAGAGCTGATTAAACCATGGATGACTTTACTATGGAGCTGAAGAAGAGATTGTCAGGCTTGCCTTGTGTCCCTGAATCTGGAAATAAAACAGAAGGGCTTACTCGCAGTGCCAGTTTTGCTGCCCGCTAGGTTGAGGATTTGGCATATAGCCAAGCTTATGCATAACTCCCTTCATCGGAAAGCCATCTATCTTGTTACCTTGTGGAGAGACGAGTTTTATTACAATGGTTTATGTTCACTACATTTGTTCTCAGAGAGCGTGTTTTTATATGCCAAAATCACAACTATAGATTGTCAATTCATTTGCGTTGTTTTATTCGTGCAATTATTTTCTCAAGCTACAAGTATCCAAAAGTCACAAGGAGAAGTTTTGATAAAAACCATCTAATAGGATATGAAGCCATTGTGTGTACAGGATAAGACCAGATTAATGCCGCTACTGAGCTCTCTTCAAGAGCAGAAGAAACACAACAAGAACACTCACATGCACTATGCTCTGTTCTATGTGCATTCAAAACCCACTACGTAACATTTCTTCTTTAACACATTTTGTCATCTAGGGTGTGTGTATCAACCAGGTTTTGGCACTAGCCATACATGTTAATGAGATATCCTAATTTACCGCCAAGTGGAGTCAATCAAAGCTTCTATCCATGACTGAAAATGGTGACATAATAGATCATCCTCTTTCTGTTCTTTGGTCACGGAGTCTTAAGTTCATACCACAAATAGGCACATTTGTTCAGTCTATTTAAAATTACACTATTCAACAATATCTCCTTGTAAGTTATTCCAAATAGAAATTTTTTTAATTAGGGAGCATGGAACCATATGTAGCAGCAAAGGGTTTCAATACAACACCATTGTTTATGGTTCTCCATGACTGGTTGGTTCAGACACCAATTCAGTTCACGTGTTTTAACAACCAATTGGTAAGCAGTGTGTGCTAGATGCTCATTCCACATTTTTTGTCAAACCATTTACCAGTATCCCAGAGGTCCAATGAATTAAACCTGGAGGCTTTGATACCACTTTGTGGTGTACTTGACCTCCTCTATAGCTCCATCAACAGGATGGGGCACTTAATAATTGAATTTTTTACTTTCAATCCTACAGAAATATTGACTAAGAAACTATGGTCCTTGACTCAAAGCCCTAAAAAACTAATACACACAGCTAATCTATAATAGCTGCATGAAAACCACTCTTAAAGTGACTGACTTTAAACTTTTCATATTTGGTATAGTCCATATATTTCACAAGCAACATAAATGTATGCTCATATTTTTCTACAGACATGGATCCATGCTTTAAGATATGGAATGCATTAACATTAACTGATGCTGAGAATCATGCATTAACAATCTATACTAGCTTCTGATTCTCCCTCTATAGTGATGCACTATCTATCAAACACTTTTATATCATTAGAGAAGTTGTGCAGACTGAACTACCTTTCTAAATGAGGAGCTTAGTTTTGGCTGAATAACCTGTAATGTTGCCATCAATGGCAGGAGGCTTTCGCATTTTTTAATTCATGGAAGGCATATGATGACTTACGTACGTGTATTTTATTAGAATATGTAGATGATGGACTGGTAGTTTGTTTCATACCTCTAGATCCTGCATACTAGCTTATTGTTGGCACTTTTCAACATTAAGCTTTCTAGGTCTATGAGCATCCTTTGATGTGCTCTTAATTGCTCCTGTATTCTTTACTTTTAGTTTTGAGTATTGCCTCTCTCCTTCTAGGATGTACCATTTCTTAGCCATGACTTTTATTTTTCACTTGTATTTTGTTTTCTTTTGTCACTTTAGTAGTTGCCTTGGCACTCACACATCATTATCAACTTGGGACCTCCTTGAAAGGGGTAGGCTGTCATTATCTATGATACAATATTTGGCCTTAGACGAGGCTGATCGCATGCTTGACATGGGTTTTGAACACAAAATTCGTAAAATTTTCCAAGGACATGCTCTTCAGTGCTACTTTTCCGAAGGAGATACACGTAATGTTGAGAATTATTATCCAGTGGTTTGATGAAATCAATTAAACTAGTGTTTTGATTTTCATGCATATATCGTATATACTATATCAACTTATGGTAATCCACCATTTTCTCTGACAGATATTGAGATATTATAGAGTATGCCCTAGTATTCCAACTCAACCTATTTTCACTTTGTCAGATCCCCCTTCATCAATCCTATGGTTGAATCATCTATTTTATTTATCCTCATATGTGATAAAAAATATTACTAGATTCATCTGGGAATTTTTGAACATTACAATCTATTTTTCTGCAGAGGTTGGCTATGGATTTTCTTTCAAATTACATATTTTTGGCAGATGTAAGGGTTGGTTCTAGCATAGATCTGATTGTACAAAGAGTAGAGTTTGTTCCTGATGCTGATAAACGTAGCCATTTAATGGATCTTATTCATGCTCATAAAGATGAAGGTACTCATGGAAAGGTGAGTGTGGTGAAAATTGTAGCAATTACAGTAATAAAGAGCTTCACTTACATGATTACATCTGCCTTGCTAAAAGTCAGAGCTTGAATTTTAAAATTATTGAAGTTTGAATTTTTTTTCTGTGCAAGCAGTTTAGTCTAAATCAATACTTACTTTAAATTTAAATTCCCTGCACGTAATAATTGTTAAATGCTAGTGTAATTATAGCTGAAGTACTGTATATAAGCACTGCAACAATCTTTGACCTTAGTTTTTGTGGAGATGAAAAGGGGAGCTGATGCATTGGAATATTGGCTATCATCAAATGGGTTTCCTGCAACAAGTATTCATGGAGATAAATCTCAACAGGTAGGATGATATTTCATAATTTATGTTTTCAAATTTTGTGATTCACACTATATTTAGGAGTTATTCTCATGTTATTTTGAATTCAGTTGTGTTATAATTTTTTTGTTATTTTCCTGTTCTCCATGAGGTGGCAATGGTCTGGTTGATTTGGCTTCATGTATAATCTAATTAAATTTTTTTTCTTTACTTGTAGTGTTTGTAAATTATTACACAACTATATCCAGAATTGGTGTGATTCTTCTGAGGTTTTGACTCTTAGGCACTTTTTCTTGTCCTATTAACATTTTCCTCCTATCAATACATAATATCTAGGCATCCTTTGCTTGTTTTGAAATATTCGTCATGAATAGTTACACTTTTTGTTTTTTTCTCTGGTTAACATATTTGAGGGAAAACCTCTGGGCATTTCCCATCATTTTGAAGATGGTACCCAGGGTAAACCCCAGAAATTTCAGAGTAGAATTGCAAGACAAAGACATTACAATAATACTCTTTATAGGCTCAATTTGTCACTTACAGAAATAGAAATAGAAATAGACCTTGACTGGGTAGGATAACACTCCATCCCACAACTGCTAGTGCTAGACCCAATTGATGGTTACACTTGCCACTTGTTTGATGCATTTGCTTAGTAAGCTAATCAATACCAAAATCGATATCATTGCAGGGATGAAAAAAACTTACTTGATGTGTACTTTCCTCATTACTTTGTTAAGTTTCTATCTGTTGGGGTTCCCATGTTTTGGCCAAATTTGCAAGACCAAAATATGAGACAACATTAGAACCGCTTTCAGACCTTAGGATCTAGCCCTCCTAGGTCCAGAGAGGGATCTCTCTATATGAGTCAAAGGTACAAGTCATTGAGGCTCAGGTTTTAAGATGTTAGGCTAGTTATATGCGCAGGGTTTGTTTGTTTGATTTTGAGTTTGGTTGCTGGGAATAAGGAAAGAAGGGTTCAGCATGAGACAAGGCTCGGAAAAAGGGATACAGGAAAAGGAGAGGTAACCCAGAGAATACCAAGTCCATTGGGCAATGGAGTCAAGAAATGATTTACTTGCTAATCAACATGCAAGCTTTCAGTTGGGGTAGTCATCTAAAGCCTTGGATCCTAAAGGGTGGGGTGGTATGTGACATTAAGGACTGAAATTGAAAGAAGGAGAACCATCCAACTCTGTCTATAGATCAGACCAAAGGTAATTTAACTCCAGGCCTGCTTGGAAAAAATCAGAGGCAGTACAGGGGAACTTAGAAAGGTTTAACGGAATGGAAAGATCCTAGTGAGGCAGAGACATAGTTCTAAACCTCCCAGTGTTCTCAACACATTCAACTAAATCCTAACAAGAACATCTAAAAATCAGATTCCATTAATTCATACATCAGTAAGTAGGCAATAACATCCACTATACTGGTTAAATCAACTGAAATCAATCTTTAGATAACACATTCAGAAGACAAACATTGAAGGCAAGGAGAGCAGAAACATAGGGCACCTAGCAAGGGTGAATCCTATGCCAGATTTCTGATGCAAGACAGAAGAACTGAAATGAAATGAAATGAAATAATGCACAGAGACAGAAAACATCACCGCAGCTTTAGATTAGGATCCAAAGAAATGTGCTTGTCATATTAAATATCAATACCAATCAGGTACAACATAGCCAACATCTTGATCATTCAGTCCGAATACATCTTCTCAACCTATCTTACAATTATACACAGAAGACTTATCTCAAGAGAAACTGCTTACAATTATCTTATATCTCACTTTACAATATTTTCTCATGAGTTTTATAGCTGGAGAGAAGCAGAAGAGGTAGGTGAAGAACTAAATGAAGTATTAAAACTTCTGAAAAAGAAAGAGGGCCGAAACCCATTCTGCTATTAAATCCCTGCATTTATTTCTGAGGTGTCTTGGACGAAAGAATGAATCTCTTCGCTCTCCATTTAATTTTGTTTTCCTCTTGATGTACTTTGGTCTGCGGACTCTGTGGTACCTCCGGTGACTTAAACAAAAGGTAAAATAATGATGCTTGGGTCTCCATACTATGAAACAAATGCTTCTGATAGTATTTCCAGACTATTGTCAGGGCAGAAATTTCTTCAGGAACACGGTGTGGAATAAAAACTTTATGGGCGCTCTGTACTTCATGAAGAAAAACATTCTGCTGCTGTAGAAACCATGATATGCATTGATTTCTGGGTCTTCAATCGAGCACTTTGCCTTTAGACCACTACATAGGGCTCAAAAATATTTGTTTGCGTGCCCTAAACTCTTTGCTGTTTCATTCATATCTCTGTTGGAGAAAACTGCACTTTAATGGCCCCGGGGAAGATTGTACAGATTTAAAGCTTCGTTCCTTTAATGCGAATTCAGTTTCAGGACCTCCTCAGGCTTCTTCAATGATTTCAATCTCTGCACACTGTCTTTTCCTATATTTCCTGTCACTGTGATAGCTCGTGAAAACCATGGCGGCTTTCACCACCTCGAAACCCTGCAAAACATGCAAACAGTTAAGAAAACCCAGGCATGGAGGCAGATGATGTGGATGTCTGCGTGGATGAAGCGGAAATACAGAGAATTGGTGGAAAAATGTAGAGGAATGGCGGAGAAACGTTCAGGTGGAGGCTGGCGGAATGTAGAAGAAATTTGAACGACAAACTTAAACAACACGACTTTGAACAAAAATATATCACGGGGGATGGTGAATGTACGATGAGGACATGTAGGTGAACAAAGTGGTGAGACCAGGTCAACGGTGGGATACGATTAACCAGGACCGTTCGATCTCGGCGGAGATCAACGGTGGAAAACACGGCGGAGGTTAACGAACGGTGGGCCAGGGGTACGGTGATCGGGGGTTATTTACCACGCAAATCTGAGGAGCGAAGACCGTTGGATGGGCCATCGCAGATCTGACGGCTACTATGAATATCGCTTCGCGTCCTGTGCTGATTGTTAACGCACGATGAGCAGGCGGTTTTGGAACAGTGCCAATGCCACGCGTCGCCCGATGTATGGAATCACTGGGTGAATGAGAAATACCGCCTACTGCCCAATAGCAGTGCGATAGAAACCACTGGGTTTTGAAAAGTGTGCGTCGCGGGGACCACAAGGCAGGAAAGGAGATCTGGCCATTGCTTTTGTTAGACTCCTATACCAATAGGTGTCATATTTCATGATTGTCTTGATTGAGCTATGGAATATGTTCAAACCTTTTTCTTGAGCAAAGGTGTTCCATATTCTTGAAAAACCAAAAAATCAAAAAATTTAAAAAATGTAAAGAGGGTATACCCTAAAAGAAAAATCAAAGGGTAAAAATAATAAAAATGGCCAAAAAAGTAAAAGAAATGAACCCCGTCAAAAAGAAAGGCCAAGGAAAGTGTGCAAGTCTAAATGCCACTACTTTTTACTCTGATGTAATAAACAAATTGTGTGCAGCTTGTCAAACTTTTGCTACAATTTATGAAGAGTCAAACTGTTTAAACTTGACTCATTCATTTTCAATTTCATGTTGTAGAATAGAGAATAAATATCTGACCAAACAGTTTAATCTTGGCAGATAAGTAGATAGGTAGAGTTAATAAAAGGTGCTCAACAGTTTAATCTCAGCCCTTGGATGTAATAAGGGTAGAAATAGATAGATTTACCATGTAAAAGAAAAGAAGATTGATAAGGGTTTGCAAGTCTAAATGCACCCTAATAAAGAAGAGAAAATGGTAGTGGTAGATAGGGTAGGTAGGTGGTGTTGCAAAGTTTTATCTGATGGATGATTGCTGCCAAATGTTTGGATCTTTTATCTTCATCACAAGTACTGAAAGCAGGAAATACACTGGAAAACCACAGCAAGCAAAGTCAAAATCATTAACTTCCCTCATCACTTTCCCTTAAAAGTTCTTACTAATTTCCCCCTAAGTACTAAGGTATTTGGAGATCAAGAGGGCTCAAGGCATTTCCTTGACTTTTGGAGGGACCAGGACCCTCGGCTAATGATCAAAAAGACTTAAATTACTTGAGATAATTCATCATTATAATCATTCACCCTTTAACTTTTCCTAAGTAAAATCTATATTTTACTTAAAGGAAATCATGCAAAATTCCCTTAAAAATCCCTCAAAATAACTTACTATTCTAAGTTCAAGTGTTGAAGATGAGATATTGCAAATTACTTCAAAAATTATCACTTTCTTAGATGTGCAAAGTGTTTTGAGTTCCCTGTCCTTTTGTCATATTAATGTTTAACTCTATTCTACTAAATCCCTAGTAAAATACCCTATCCTAAGTATATAACTCCCTTTTTATAAATAACCCAAAACCCCTATATTATTTAGTTTAACCAAAGTAATTATTGCCCCGTGCATTCAAAAGAAAACCCACTATATAAGCCCTTTGGTTAAACTATACCTTTATATAATAATCCCGCCCCTATGGTAAATTAATTGTATTAATTAATTTATCATATAATAAAACATATATGAAAAAATAAAACTTTAGACATACAATATGTGTGTTTAAACCCAAAAATATAAAACCCGAAGTTTTATTTACGAAACTTTGGGTAATTTCCGTGCCAACGTGGCTCATCCACCTGGCATCCCACCCAATACTACCCGCGCCCAACAAAACCCCGCCACGACTCCCTTTCTATATAAATACGGGATTAGTTAATTATCTGAATTAACTAATAACCTTACTCTCCGCCTATTAGATGCCCCCCGGGGTGATTAGATTAAACTTTAATTGTTTTAAAACCCGACGGGCCCACACCTGAATCCTCCGCTTATTCCCCATCACTGCAACCGTCGGATCACCCCTCCGCAGATCAACGGCCAGCGTTCACCCCGCTGCCCATCCCTTGTCAGCGTTTTAACCAGCGGGGGATGGGTGGTATTTGAACAGTTCACCGTCCACGTGGCAATCACTTTGTGGAATCGCTGCCCTCCCGGTTAATACCGCCTGTGCTCAAAAGCGGTGCGGGGACTTACCACTTACCACCCGGCCCCTCCACCATACATCAGCCTGTACGTTGATGACGTCACTCCTCGGAAAAATAAAAAACCCTTTTAACTTGTAAATAAAGCCATTCTTCCGTGTTTTTCTGTTATTTTCGTTATTGAAAACGACAGCGCTCCCTGCTACGATTTTCGAAATTTCTACTGAAATTGACTGATTCACTCCAAGATTTCGCTGCACCCATGTTCAAGTACATTCCCGCCATCACCTGTTACCTGTTAAGAACCAGCCTTCTTCTAAAAAACAGGTATTTATCCCATTCCGCCCCGAACTGCAAGTAAAACTCTGTTTTCTTTGTTTTTCGCTGAATCAGTGTTCAAAATCATATTCCTAAGATCATTCCCTGAGTTTTACGACTGTAAATTGTTCCCCCGAACCTGCAATTGTGCCAATTTCCCTCATTAAAACTGGAATCACTACATTTCTGTGAAGAAAACCCAGAAACTGCCATTTTGAACACACAAGAACCAAAATGAGAGTTCTTGTAGCCTTGAATGATGCTCCATTTTGAACCTGGATAAAATCTCACTCCCTTGTCCATTGAGAAATTGCTTGAAAAATTTACTCAGTTGTCCCCTGAAGAGGTGACCAGAAGATCACATCCTTGGATAAACAGTCTTAATACTAGTCATAAGGCTTGTTTACTCCAATATTGTTATCAAATCTATTCAAACAGAGGTTAGAAAGCATAACAGCTAAAGAGTATCAGTGGTTAAAGTGTATCAGGTAAAAGTCAGTGAAAGTTAAAATGAAGTTACAGAGCAGTCAAAGGTAAACAGTAAAAGTAAATACAGAAGGCAGTAAAATGGTAAAAAGAGATGAGAATGCTTTCACCAATAGTGATTTTTGTCTAAAGTGAAAGTAAAACAGTCAAAAGAGCAAGAAAGTAAAAAGATGAAAAAACATAACAAAAAGGAACATTTTTGCAGAAATTGCATATTTTAGTCATAGTTTTGCAGAAACTATTGTGATCAATAAAAGATTAATTTTACAAAACTGAAGGAGGTTTATGTTCTTAAGAGGGCCATCGACAAAAACCTCTCTCACTTTTCTAACAGCCGTTATGGTTTTGGAAATATTAAACAATGTTGGAAAGCACTTTTTGCAGAAAATTCCAGTTTAAGTCATCATTTTTCAGAGAGGATTGTGGCCAATCCAAAATACTTTATACAAAACTGAAGGCGGTTTTTGTTCCTAAGAGACCCATCTACAAAAACCTATCTCAGTTTTTTCACAGTGGTTTTATAATGAGAGATACATGTGCATATTTACAGGCCATATTTCAGACTCTGTAAAACTCTGTTTTACACATATTTTTTACAGAGACTATCATGCATAGATGGAGAGGAATTTTTGGATACTGAAAGAGGTTTATCTCAAAAAAATATTTATCTACAATAACCTCTTTCACTTTTTACATATCTATTACGGATTGAGAAATAAAAATATATAATTGGACCCCAAGTTTGCAGAATTGTTGGAGCAGATTGCACAAAGAAATGAAACAGTTAGTGACTTGGATGCCTCATCATCAACTAAGAGTTGGATAAAATTCGAATTCTTCTCTTTGTCATCACCTATCCATACAAAATAGTGCCAAATAGATGCATTAGTTTGAGTGTCCTTTAATTAAGTTCTATTTATGTAAATAGTTTGAGAGATTTGTGAACCAATTTTGATATTTGTTTCAAGATATTTTAGTTTAGAATTTGTATAAATACTCCACTCTTGGAAGCATTTGGGGTGGATTCTATTACTTTGCTGTAACATTGAGATTTTCGGAATAAAATCATTTTGGAGAAATTTATTCGTGGCTTACTGGATGACGATTTGAAGCTTCAGGACTTTTTGCAGGATTCATGTGTTGGACTGCAGTTCAATAAGTATTTCTACTCTTTGTCTTAAATTTTATATCAGTTCATAATATCATTATGTCCATTTTTGAATAATTTACATAAAGGATTGAATCAGAACTTACTTAATTGTACTTTGATTTCAAATGTGATTGTTCTTAATGTTTTCCTCTAAATTGGTTATAAGCATGAATTCTTAAATGCTCTTGCTTTGCTAATTTAAACATTGTTGATTACTATAATAAAGAATTATTTATTGATCTTTGTTTGTAATCATCTCATTTCTTTCTTTTGAACATGGTGAAAGATTCTTAGCTGCCTTTCATCCCTTCAAAATCATTCCCATCCACTTTAAATTTTAAGGATTGTTCTCTGTCTAGCTATCTTGCCCTGTAAAGCCATCTTGTGCGTAGAATAGAAATCCAGTAAAGCCATCCTTTGACTCCATAGCCCAATGGACTGAAAACTTTCAACCTTGCCCTTAGTTTGTGGATTCCACCATTTTTCAAACAAACTCTTGGATCGATAACTAGCCTAAAACCTTCCAAAAACAAAGATAAATCATAAAGAGAGAGCCCTATCTGGATGCAGATTGGCTAGATTCTGCATCTAAAAGGTTGGTTTGTGGTTACCTCGGGTATACTTTCCTCTTACACAACTTCTAGGAAAACCTGAGTGATAACATAGTGGCGACCATACTGGGGATCTGAATCATTTTATTGATACTATTGTTTGATCTATAAGCTATGGACAGAGTCTGAAGATCAGCCAGGTAGCCTTTGAAATTGCTTTTGCTCTGCAATTGCAAAAGTAAATAAATGCTGCTTCAGTCTATCTCTGATTTAGCTTACATATTGAATCTTAGTTCCAAAACATTCAATCAGACTCTCTAGTTTAATAAATCTTTGAGAAAATTTTAATTAAAAATCTTAAATTTCTTAAAGAAATCATAGAAGTTGTTTTGAAAATTCACAAAAAATAAAATAATCATAAAATATTCGAAATTTGGTTTCCTGAAGAACTAACTTTTTCTTCAGAATTGTTTTACAGGTTTAGATCTGATCTATGATGGTGGACAGGGATCAGACACACAAAGGTTAAAATCATCCACCTGGCGACTCCAAATCAATTTCAGAATCAAGACTCCACTGGAAGAATGAACCTCAAAGGACAATATGGAAAGATCAGGCTTTCAACTTGGATCTTAATCCAAGACATTATGTTCTTTCTCATTAAGAATTTTTTTCAATGTATATTGTATTTTATAGAAGATCTTAAATTAGTTTTTAGTTATTTTCCTTTGAAATTTGTAAGTAATAATTCTCCTAATCTCTTTGAGCATCTTTCTTATGAATCTAATGATGATCATTTTCCAATTAAGAAGCCTCAAATAATCAAGACTGATCTTACAATCCCTGTACATATCCCCGTGCCATATAAAGTTCCAGATAGATATAAGCCCCTTATTTTACCTCCTATACTCCATGATTTTCCTAAAAAATACTACAAGTATCTTCCTAGATTTGATGGAGAGAATGGTATCACTTCCCAAAAACATATTCAAGGTTTTGAGAATTATTTGGATTTATTTGAGATTGATGAAGATGATGTTAAAATCAGACTTTTTGCTCTTTCTTTGCAAAATAGAATAAAGAGTTGGTTCAAAAATCTACCTAATGCTAGCATCTCAAATTTCCAACAATTTATCAAACTTTTCCTTGATAGATGGATAATCAAAGTTAATCATTTTGTGATCATGGAAGAATATAATCAATTAAAAAGACATTCAAATGAAACGATACAACAATTTTCTGACAGATTTAATCAAGTTTATTATTCAATGCCAGAAAATATTAGACCTCCTCATGATTCAGCTCTCTTGCATTATCCAAGTGCCTTTGATTCAGAAATAGAATTTCGGTTAAGAGAAAGAAATCCAAAAACACTTGTACAGATGCAAAATATTGCATTTGATGTGGAAGTTAATCTCCAAATCAAACAGGAAAAGTTGAAAGTAGAAGAAGAGGAAAGGAAAAACATTGCAGAGGTAAAACTCAACCTTTTGGTAAGAAAACTAGATGAAATAACACAGGAGATCACTATGAAAGAAGAATTTTTTATTCAAAATCATTATGAAGAAATAGAAGAGGTTGATAGCCATGAACAAATTCCTCTTAATTCAAATTATCATAAATCAGAAAATGAATTTACAAATCAATATGAGGAAGAGGAATCTATTGTTCTAATGTGTATGTTTGATGACATTCCTTATTTTGATGATTTGCCTAAGTATGATCATTATGATGATAGTTATGTTCTCCAAAGTCAAGCTAACTTTACAGATATATCAGAAGCTAGTTTGGAGGATGAAGAAAATCAGTTTCAGCAGATTGAAGACAGTGATCAGCCAATACAGATCAGCCATGAGAGTGAGGAAGGAAGAGCAGAAAATGTGGAAATAAGTGAAGATTCTTTACCTCTTTGTTTTGCTTCATTTCAGTGCATTAGAGAAAACTATCATGCCATCAATAATCAGCAATCTTTAGGAATTGTGATTGACAACAAAGAAGATAATGAAACTATTGATCAAGATTTTTCAGTTTCACAATTGCAGTTATCAGTTCCCATTGAAATAAATGATCAAATGACACAAGAAAGTTCCATACCACTATTTTTGGAACCATTTCAGCTTTTAAAGGAAATGTGGTATAACATATTTAAAGAAAAGAATGGGAAACTTGTTGAAGTTTATGAAGTCCCATGGAATTTTATATGTCATAGGTTCCAGCAATTTTCCCAGGATTTTCAAGATCCAATAACAGATATGCTGAATATTGAAGGCATTCAAAGCATTCCTCTATTAACTAACTATGATTTTCAGAATCAAGATGATAAAGGATTCAACACTCAAACATTACAATCAGTAGGAATATCATCACAAATCTTATCTGAAAGTTTACAGGGAGATAAAGATGAAAATAAAATTTCATATTCATGGTATGGAGGCCATCCAGAACAGATGTACAGTTGTTCAGATCAGTTAAACATCAGTGTATATATTTTAGAAGATCCTTTTGTACAGTTTCTAGAGTCAACAAAGGAAATCAAGTGTTTCTTTATCCTCTCATTTGTTGACAAGTTTCTAATAGGTTGCAGAAGTACAATTTTGATAATCAACAAGAAAATGCAACAAAATCTATCAAAGTACATAATGCTTGAATGGTTGCATTGGCTATTTCATTTTACCTAACTAGCAGTTGAACAATAGATTGAGTAGGTAGATGAGTGCTAATAAGCTCAGAATTTTGAGCAATTTTTTTAGTTTTTCAATTTTCAGCTAGTTTTTCATTAAGTTGGTTTGAAAATTTTTGTGTGTTGTTTTAAGTTTCAAGATTAGATTTCAGGTTGCAGAAAAAGGACTATATTCAATTCAAGATTTTCAGCCACAGCTAATGCATCAGTTTTGATTGGATGGTGACTTCTTGGAGTTGAAGCCCGAAGCGAAGGCCCTAAGCTTAAAAAATTTCACTATCATATATACAATAAAGCTACCAGAAGAAGGAGATTACATGGTTTAATTTGAAGACATTTCGAGGCAACTGACCTGCTGTTCTTGACTTTTCACAAGGAAAAGCCATCCCCAAGTGGAGCCAGTGTTAGACTCCTATACCAATAGGTGTCATATTTCATGATTGTCTTGATTGAGCTATGGAATATGTTCAAACCTTTTTCTTGAGCAAAGGTGTTCCATATTCTTGAAAAACCAAAAAATCAAAAAATTTAAAAAATGTAAAGAGGGTAAACCCTTATAGAAAAATCAAAGGGTAAAAATAATAAAAATGACCAAAAAAGTAAAAGAAATGAACCCCGTCAAAAAGAAAGGCCAAGGAAAGTGTGCAATTCTAAATGCCACTACTTTTTACTCTGATGTAATAAACAAATTGTGTGCAGCTTGTCAAACTTTTGCTACAATTTATGAAGAGTCAAACTGTTTAAACTTGACTCATTCATTTTCAATTTCATGTTGTAGAATAGAGAATAAATATCTGACCAAACAGTTTAATCTTGGCAGATAAGTAGATAGGTAGAGTTAATAAAAGGTGCTCAATAGTTTAATCTGAGCCCTTGGATGTAATAAGGGTAGAAATAGATAGATTTACCATGTAAAAGAAAAGAAGTTGATAAGGGTTTGCAAGTCTAAATGCACCCTAATAAAGAAGAGAAAATGGTAGTAGTAGATAGGGTAGGTAGATGGTGTTGCAAAGTTTTATCTGATGAATGATGCTGTTAAATGTTTTTGATCCTTTACTTTCATCACAAATACTGAAGCAGGAAATACACTGGAAAATCACAGCAAGCAAAGTCAAAATCATTAACTTCCCTCATCACTTTCCCCTTAAAAGTTTTATTAATTTCCCCCAAAAGTACTAAGGTATTTGGAGATCAAGAGGGCTCAAGGCATTTCCTTGACTTTTGGAGGGACCGGACCCTCGGCCTAATGATCAAAAAGACCTAAGTACTTGAGATAATTCATCATTATAATCATTCACCTTTAACTTTTTCCTAAGTAAAATCCTATTTTACTTAAGGAAATCATGCAAAATTCCATAAAAATCCCTCAAAATAACTTACTATTCTAAGTTCAAGTGTTGAAGATGAGATATTGCAAATTACTTCAAAAATTATCACTTTCTTAGATGTGCAAAGTGTTTTGAGTTCCCTGTCCTTTTGTCATATTAATGTTTAACTCTATTCTACTAAATCCCTAGTAAAATACCCTATCCTAAGTATATAACTCCCTTTTTATAAATAACCCAAAACCCCTATATTATTTAGTTTAACCAAAGTAATTATTGCCCCGTGCATTCAAAAGAAAACCCACTATATAAGCCCTTTGGTTAAACTATACCTTTATATAATAATCCCGCCCCTATGGTAAATTAATTGTATTAATTAATTTATCATATAATAAAACATATATGAAAAAATAAAACTTTAGACATACAATATGTGTGTTTAAACCCAAAAATATAAAACCCGAAGTTTTATTTACGAAACTTTGGGTAATTTCCGCGCCAACGTGGCTCATCCACCTGCCATCCCACCCAATACTACCCGCGCCCAACAAAACCCCGCCACGACTCCCTTTTTATATAAATACGGGATTAGTTAATTATCTAAATTAACTAATAACCTTACTCTCCGCCTATTAGATGCCCCCCGGGGTGATTAGATTAAACTTTAATTGTTTTAAAACCCGACGGGCCCACACCTGAATCCTCCGCTTATTCCCCATCACTGCAACCGTCGGATCACCCCTCACGCGGATCAACGACGTGACTCACCCAGTGCCCATCCCTTCCATCCCTTGTCAGCGTTTTAACCAGCGGGGGATGGGTGGTATTTCAACAGTTCACCGTCCACGTGGCAATCACTTTGTGGAATCTCTGCCCGCCCAACTAATACCACCCTCGTCCAAAAAGCGGTGCGGGGTTACCGCTTACCACTTACCGCCCGCTCCACCATACATCGGCACATGCGTTGATGACGTCACTCCTCGAGAAAAATAAAAAACCCTTTTAACTTGTAAATAAAGCCATTCTTAGTTTTTTTTGTTATTTTAGATTATTCAGAAAACGACAGGTTCTCACGCTACGATTTTCGAAATTTCTCACGAAATTAGACCGATTCCTCAAGACATATTTTGCACCGTGTTCAAGATTTGAACATCCATCACCGTACTGTTAAGAACAGCCTTCTAAAGAAGTATTTATCATTAAGCGAGCGCAAGTAAACTACGTTTTTTCTTTGTTTTTCGGCGAATCAATGTTCAAAATCATATTCCTAAGATCATTCCCTGAGTTTCATTGTAATTGTTCCCCGAACCTCGTTGTGCCAATTTCACTCATTAAAAGCTGGAATCACGACATTTGCAGCAAACCCGAAGCGCCATTTTGAACACCACAGACCAAAATGGGAGTTTCTGTAGCCTTGAATGATGCTCCATTTTGAACCTGGTCAAAACCTCACTCCCTTGTCCATTGGGGAATTGCTTGAAAAATCTACTCGGTTGTCCCCTGAAGAGGTAATCAGAAGATCACATCCTTGGATAAACAGTCTTAATACTAGTCATAAGATTTGTTTACTCCAAGATTGTTATCAAATCTATTCAAACAAAGGTTAGAAAGCATAACAGCTAAAGAGTATCAGTGGTTAAAGTGTATCAGGTAAAAGTCAGTGAAAGTTAAAATGAAGTTACAGAGCAGTCAAAGGTAAACAGTAAAAGTAAATACAGAAGGCAGTAAAATGGTAAAAAGAGATAAGAATAATTTCACCAATAGTGATTTTTGTCTAAAGTGAAAGTAAAACAGTCAAAAGAGCAAGAAAGTAAAAAGATGAAAAAACATAACAAAAAGGAACATTTTTGCAGAAATTGCATATTTTAGTCATAGTTTTTCAGAAACTATTGTGATCAATCAAAGATGAATTTTACAAAACTGAAGGAGGTTTATGTTCTTAAGAGGGCCATCTACAAAAACCTCTCTCACGTTTCTAACAGCCATTATGGTTTTGGAAATATTAAACAATGTTGGAAAGCACTTTTTGCAGAAAATTCCAGTTTAAGTCATCATTTTACAGAGAGGATTGTGGCCAATTCAAAATAATTAATACAAAAATGAAGAAGGTTTTTGTTCCTAAGAAACCCATATACAAAAACCTATCTCAGTTTTTTCACAGTGGTTTTATAATGAGAGATACATGTGCATCTTTACAGGCCATTTTTCAGACTCTGTAAAACTCTGTTTTACACATATTTTTTACAGAGACTATTATGCATAGCTGGAGAGGAATTTTGGGAAACTGAAAGAGGTTTATCTCACCAACATATTTATCTACAATAACCTCTTTCACTTTTTACATATCTATTACGGATTGAGAAATAAAAAGATATCATTGGACCCCAAGTTTGCAGAATTGTTGGAGCAGAATGCACAAAGAAAGGAAGCAGTTAGTGACTTGGATGCCTCATCATCAACTAAGAGTTGGATAAAATTCGAATTCTCCTCTTTTTCATCTCCTATCCATAAAAAATAGTGCCAAATAGTTTGAGTGTCCTTTACTTTAGTTCTATTTATGTAACATAGTTGGAGAGATTTGTGAACCAATTTTGATATTTGTTTCAAGATATTTTAGTTTAGAATTTGTATAAATACTCCACTCTTGGAAGCATTTGGGGTGGATTCTATTACTTTGATGTAACATTGAGATTTTTGGAATAAAATCATTTTGGAGAAGTTTATTCGTGGCTTACTGGATGACGATTTGAAGCTTCGGGACTTTTTGCAGGATTCATGTGTTGGACTGCAGTTCAATAAGTCTTTCTACTCTTTGTCTTAAATTTTATATCAGTTCATAATATCATTATGTCCATTTCTGAATAATTTACATAAAGGATTGAATCAGAATTTACTTAATTGTACTCTGATTTCAAATGTGATTGTTCTTAATGTTTTCCTCTAAATTGGTTATAAGCATGAATTCTTAAATGCTCTTGCTTTGCTAATTTAAACATTGTTGATTACTATAATAAAGAATTCTTTATTGCTCTTTGTTTGTAATCATCTCATTTCTTTCTTTTGAACATGGTGAAAGATTCTTAGCTGCCTTTCATCCCTTCAAAATCATCCCATCCACTTTAAATTTTAAGGATTGTTCTCTGTCTAGCTATCTTGCCCTGTAAAGCCATCTTGTGCGTAGAATAGAAATCCAGTAAAGCCGTCCTTTGACTCCATAGCCCAATGGACTGAAAAATTTCAACCTTGCCCTTAGTTTGTGGATTCCACCATTTTTCAAAACCAAACTCTTGGATCGATAACTAGCCTAAAACCCTCTAAGAACAAAGATAAATTATAAAGAGAGAGCCCTCTCTGGATGTAGATTGGCTAGATTCTGCATCTGAAGGTTGGTTTGTGGTTACCTCGGGTATACTTTCCTCTTACACAACTTCTAGGAAAACCTGAGTGATAACAGGTTTGGCGAGTTAATCGAACGGTTGAGGTCGGACGATCGAGCGATGAACTGTGTGGGGACCATGGACATGGTAGGATCGTGGAGACCGTAGGATTATCTGGAGATGAACGGTTAGGAGCGCCCCTGATACATATTGGAGATTAGCGCCTTTCGGGTCAGCGCTCTGTTACAGCGCCCAGGTCGTGTGGAGGAAAAGGGTGCGGGGGTAGCGGAAAAGGGGCTATGCCTGTTATATGGTCCGAAAGTGGGTTTTTAACCCATTCTAATGCATTTCAAAGTCTAGGAGGGTAACGAAAGGGAGATAGAAGGGGAAAATTAGGAAACAAAGGGCTACGGTGGGATTTCATGGGAAATTTGGGAACATTTAGGAGGTAAAAAAGGGGGGAATTAGGGGGAACAGGGGAAATTTGGGAAAAAGGGAAGAAAGGATAAAAAGGGAAGAATCTGCAGGGCTACAAGGGACGAAAAAAGGCCTTTGAGATGGAGACCAGCAGAGGACGTTTTGTATTAAGAAAATCATGGATAGACTTCAAGGATGATGAGTTTTCAGGGAAAAGGCATTCCTTGAAGGCTCCAAAACAATCTAGCCCCCAGCTTGCTTGTCAAGAATTTCATGGGGGGGCTAACAGTGGCTCCACATGGGGATGGATTCTTCTTGAAGGAGTCAAGAATCCAGAGATGATATTTGGAGCAGGCCAGATGTTGGCAATATGATGCAGAGTGTTGTCCTTGATGGCAACCTACTTGATAAAGTTGTCCTTGATGGAAGCTGACTTGATGAGTTTATTAATGATGTAAATCTGATGTATCTACAGAGCAGTTAAGATGTAATGGAGAAAAGAATTCCTGTAAGGGCCAGAGCAATGATGAAAATGGTATGTCACAAAGCATACGTGGGTTTGTTAAGGCGAAGTAGCGTATGTACGCGGAAAAGTACATACCAAGTCGCGTATGCCAATTTGCGCTCTAAATTTATAAAACCAGGGGACATTACCATGGTATTGGCCCAAAGTATTGAGCGCTGGATTATCTATTTGATCCCGTCCAGGAATACCATCAGCAGTTGAGTGTTTTTGACTCATGGTATTGACAAAGGCTAAATCTATATAAGGAGAAGAAGATCATAGTGCAAGTGTGTGCATAGGTCTGGGTTTTAATGAATACTTCACTTTGAAGTATATTTGCATGGAATGGGAAATAGTTTGCTGATAGATCTGAACTCATAATGCACCTATGAAGAAAATGATGAAGAGGGATCTCTAGATCTGAAATATCTATGTATTTTCTAGATTTGTTTATGGAATGATTAGATCTGTGATCTGGTGAATCTTTGCTGAAGTAAAGGATGAGATCTGAGGTGTTTATCTGATCTGAAGAGCTGCACAGTCCTGAAAAGTTTTAGATCTATACACAAGTTCGTTTCAAGAAAGGCGCATATATACGTGGGTTGGTCTCAGCAAAAGCACGTATGGAATGTGAGGATAGTCCTGAAATATGTGCAAATGTATACGCAGGTTTGTCTCTATGAAAGAGTGTATATACGCACATTTAGTGAGGTAAAAGCATGTATGGAATCTAGGGTTTTGCTGAAGTGTGTAGAATGAAATGTCTGATTTGTTGTTTTACTGCTATCTGTCAATGATGTATTCATATAGATCTGGGTTGTTTGAATGTTTATTATGCTGCTGATTATGTTGATTAAAGATCAAGTTGTTGGTTGATTGTTTGATTGATTCAATGAATGAATTGATGGGGTTATAAGTTTCAGTTTGATGTATGTTGAGATTAAATGTGTGAAGTGGGTCCAGTCTGAAAATCTGATGAAAAGAGGCCTACAAGTTGTGTTATGTGGAAGCTGTTGGATCCAGTATGAAAATTTGATGAAACGTGGTCTGCAGTGGTGCTGAGGGTCGAAGCCTTTAGTGAGGGGGTTGTAGCTCCCTTCCAGTGGTAGCTGGTAAACGAGAGCAGGGGGTAGTAGCTCCCTTCCAAGAGAGGCAAGTAAACGAGAGTAGGGGGTAGTAGCTCCCTTCTAGGAGAGGCTGGTAAACGAGAGAAGGTTGCAGCCTTCCGCAGGTGGGTGCCTGCGTGCTGGTATGAGTCTGCGCCAGTACATGGTTGTAATATTTTTTCTTAATAATAAATATTAAAGACAAAGACAACGGCAGTGGTGGTTTTCTCCCGAATTGGGTTTCCACCTTAAATCCTGGTGTTCATGTGTGTTTCTTATGTGTGATGGTTTATTCTATTATTACTGCACATGCTTACTGCTAACTAAACATCTGATGAATGAATGATCCAAAGATCTAAGTAAAGAATTAAATGCATAATAAGATCTCTGGTCATACACATGTTTTATTAAGGATATCCGCATGTATACGCGAGTTGGTTTTAGGAAAGTAGCGTATGGGTTTTAGAGAAAGAAAAAGTAAAAAGTTTTCAGTTAGATCTAAATATTGATTCACCCCCCCCCCCCTCTCAGTATTTTTCCCAACACCAGATGCCTGCTGCTTGGCACATCCCTTTATTTCTATGATTTTTAGCTGCCACAATGAGATAGAAACATCAGCAGAAAAACTTTCCCCAACCAGTCTACCTACCCAAACTACAGTCCTAGCTTTTTTTCTTCTTCTAGGGTGCATTTGAGCTAGCAAAACCTTTACATCATTTTATTTTGCAAACATAAAATAAACCTATTCTAAATCTACCCTTATTTCTCCATGAGACCAGATTAGACTGTTGGTCTCATTAGTTTCTCTACCTAATCTAGTATCTCTGGGATTAGACTGTCCAACAGATTTATTCTCTACATTCTAAGATAGAAATTGAAAAACAGTCAAGCCATGATTAAACTGTCTGACTTGTTGTGGGTCCAAGGCATAAAGATAGCTGCACATGAACAAAAAACTTGCTGAAAACTGAAAACAAACTATGAAGGCTTGGAATCTGCAACTTTGAAACATCCTTCTTTCTTCTTGTGACTCATGTTTTGAGCTTGTTAGAGTCACTTCTTTCCTTCATTTCAGCTTTGATTTAAGGCATGTTGGAGCTGACTTTTCTTTCTTCCTTGCTGGTCCAGATTTTGATCATATTAGGACCAGCTACTTTGCTTCCTTTTGGCTCAGGTTTTGATCATATTAGAGCCAATCCTTTGCATTTCAGAGGTTCATTTTTTGAGCATGTCTGAACCTCTCCTTTCTTTCTGCTTTTTGAAACATTTTTCTCTTTTTCTTGAAAACAAAAACTGCAATGGTATGTACAATGGAAATGAAAACTGGAAATTGATAAATCAACAGAAGTAGTGTTTGAGCATCCTGCCATTGACAGGACCCCCAAACAGCTCTGTACCATATAATTCCTATAGGAAGAAAGCATTTGGACCCACAGTGGCCTAGATGATGTATGGACCTTGCCACAAACTGTCAAATTTTCCATGCTTTCCTTTGCCCTCTCTCCTTGAGTCCCATTTCATAACTTTATCTCCAATATTGAAATCAGAGGCCTTGGTTCTTTTGTCAAATAACTTCTTTATGTTCTCCTGAACTTTGACAACTCTGTTATATACCTCCTCCCTTGTTTGCTGAAGATGAATTGTTTGATTTATTCTCCTCACCACACTGTCTTCTTATGTCTGTATCTCTTGCACAAGTTTGATCACTGGCATCCCAAGACTTGTAGGAAAGACTGCTTCTGTTCCATAAACGAGATGGAATGGTGACATGCCAATGGATTTCTTTGCTGTAAGCCTGTCGGCCCACAAAGCATGCATCAAATTGTTATGCCATGATTTTTTGTTCTCTTCCAACAAATTTTTGATGATGATCACCAGGCTTTTGTTTGATGATTCAGCTAGGCCATTACCTTGGAAGTAATAGGCAGTTGAATGACCAAGTGCTATTCCATACCTGTGACAAAAATCAACCATTTTCTTGGATCCAAAAGCAGCTGCATTATCGGTGATTATTTTCCTTGGGAAACCAAACCGAGAGAGGATATGACCTTCTAGGAACCTAATGATGAATGAATCTGTGGCATTCCTAGTAGGTATGGCCTCTATCCACTTAGTGAAGTAGTCTGTGGCTGTTAGGATCCATTTGTGTTGTGCAGAAGAAGCAGGATGAATTTCTCCTATAAAATCTAGGCCCCATTGCATAAAAGGACCTTCAACAGTGATGAGTTGGAGAGGGAGGGGGAGGAGTTTTCTCTTGCCTTCAAAAATCTGGCATTTGTGACAGGAAATTATCATTTTGTGGACATCATTGAAGAGTGTGGGCCAATAGTAACTAGCTCAGAGTATTTTATTTGCAGTGGCTCTCCAGCTCAGGTGGCCTTCGCACTCTCCAGCATGGAATTCTTGTTTAATTCTTTCAGCTTCAGTCTTTGGCAAACATTTAAGCAATAGGCCATTTGGGTTTTTCCAGTATAAGTTTTCATTCAGAATGCAGTAGTTTCTGGCTTTTAGTTTCGGGAATCTGGCCTTATTTTTGGGTAGTTTTGGAGGAGCATTGAGATTTGTGAGCATGTAAAGGATATCAGAGTACCAAGGAGAGTTCTGAAACTTCTCCTCAACAGTGGGGTCGGGAAATCCTTCCGGCTCTTCTAAGGCATTTACCATGTTTATGTCAAGGGCCTGTAGATTTGATTCAGCCATTAATTGAGCTAGGCCTTGGCCTTTGATTAGTTTGGTGGGTTTTATCTCAAGGTTGTATTCCAAGATTGTAGCAATCCATTTTCCCCTTTTCTCATCTGGGTCTTGGGACAAGATATCTTTGACCACTGTATTTGGCACATAGGCTATGGTGTGAGAATGCAGGATGTACACCCTAAATTCCTTTAAGGCCTTGACTAGAGCATAGGCCTGTTTTTCCATAATGTTGTATTTCAAGGGTGCATCTCTCAAGGCTTTGCTGAAAAACGCTGTAGGCTGTTTATTTCCCTTTGAGTTTTTTTGCAATAAAACAGCAACCACAGTATGCTGGGAGGCGAATGAAAAGATCAGGAAGTCCTTTGAGAAATCTGGGCTAATCAGTACAGGAGCCAGGGTGAGTGAAAGTTTTACTGACTCAAAATATTTCTTAGCCTCAACAGTCCATTTGATTCCTACACCTTTCTTCAGCATGTTAGTCATAGTCCTGAGGTGTTCGGCTAGGTTGGGAATAAACCTCCTTAAAAAGTTGATCTTCCTAATTAAGGACTGTAACTCCTTGATGTTCCTCAGGTGTGTGATTTGTAATATTCCCTCAACTCTCTGTGGGTCTATTCTAATCCATTCCTCAGATATAATGTGGCCAAGAAGTTTGCCTTCTTGCAGCCCAAATATAGTTTTCTTAGGATTTAGTGACAGACCAAACCTTCTGCATTTTTCAAACACTTTCCTTAGATGCTCTAGGTGTTCCTCTTAAGTTTTAGAAAAGACTGTTAAGTCATCCAAGTAAATAACAATGAAGTGTCCTATCTCATCTGAGAAAGCTATGTCCATTGCTCTTTGGAAGGTGGCTCCAACATTCATCAGTCCAAAAGGCATTTTAACATACATGAAGGTGCCCCATGGAGTGGTAAACGATGTTTTGAGTTGATCTTCTAGGAGTAATAACACTTGTTTTTAACCTAAAAAGCCATCTAACAGGGAGATTCTCTTAGAGCCTACTACCTTATGTAGGATATGTTCCATTCTAGGAAAAGGATAATTGTCTTTTAGTGAGGCTCTGTTGAGATTCCTGAAGTCTATGCATAATATGATCTCCCCTGTCTTCTTTCTCACAACCACTAAGTTTGATACCCAATCAGAAAACCTTACAGGAACTATTATGCCTTCATCATACATCTTTTTAATCTCTTTTTCAACTGCAGGAAATTGCTTTGGGTTTATTCTGCGAAGTTTTTGTCTGAAGGGCTTCTGATTTTCTTTCAAGGGTATTTTGTGTTGTTTGATGTTTGTGTCATAGGCCTTTAAGTCTTCATAGCTCCAAGAAAATACATCAATAAACTCTTTGAATAAGTCAATGTATTTTCGCTTCATGTCTGCAAATAAAGACTTAGCCAGTTTTATCATTTTGGGTTTATCTTCGGTGCCTATGTTGCATTCTTCGACATCAGAGTCTGTAGGTTCTATAACGGGCTTTTTTGCTACATCATCAAAGTCAAATAGGTCCTCTAGGGGTGCCAGGCCTCTGGGTATATTCTTATCTTTGGCCTGTAGCACCTCCATCTCCTCATTTTCTACATCTTTACATTCTATGTCTGAATTTCCAGTTTCTACAGAAAGAGTGTTTATTTCTATGTTACAGGGTGTTTCTTGTTCGTCTGAGGGATCCTCGCTTGGGTAGCTGTCTTCAGATTTTGAGTCTGAATCAGAAAAATCAAACTCATTTCTGCCCACTAGGAAATCTTTGATCTGTTTATCTCCTTCAAAAACCTGCCAATATTTTTCGTTGTCTGACAATGCAGGTCTGAACTTGGTCTGAATGATGATTTGTTGGTCAGTTGGAGTCTTGGGATATGAACTAGCAAGGAAGGCTAATCCGTTTGCAATTACGTTCTGACTCCTAGGGATGAACACCAATTCATATTCTACAAATGTTTTCAGTATATCCATGGCATCATTCCTATATGCCCTTAACCTAGGGTGTTTTGCTGCGTATTCACCATTTACTTGTTTTATGACTAACTCTGAGTCTCCTAGCACAGTTATTCTACGAGCTCCTAATTTTCTTAACTGATTCAAACCCAGGATAAGAGCCTCATACTTTGCAATATTATTGGTACATCTGAAATGCAGATTGACAGCATGGCTCTCTACATAGTCACTCTCTGTGTTACGTACCCATACCCCTGCTCCAACAATTTTCCTAGTACAAGACCCATAAAAAATCATTTCCCATAGGGATTCATTTTTTGTTTTATCTTCATTTTCTTCTCTACAGCTGAGTTTTCCATTATGTGGTGCTATAGGGTTTGCATTAGGCTGGGGGTTGTTTTGTTCTTCATGATATGTGTGGAGCTCAGAGAGCTGACTAGCTTGTTGTTTGTGTTTTTTTTCTGTTTCTAGTTTACTCAGAGTTTCGTTTTTAGCGTTCTGCCCGTGGTTCTCTACATTTTTTTCTTCTGAGTCTAGGGTAGCCATTATGTTAAAGTCCACGAGCTTCGTATATATTTTTTCTGATGATGGTTCTCCTGAGGATTGGTCATTGTAAAGGATGAAAGAATCCAGGTCTGTGTGCACAGAGTACAATGGTCCATTTTCAGGTTTCTCGGGGCTACTGAGCAGGAAGTTCATTTGAGCCTCTCTATATAGTCTTCTAAGTTGGCCGAATATAGGGATAGTAGCATATGAGCCATCCATCTGCATTGTGCCTTGCAGCTTGGCTCCCCATGATCTCGACAACAACATACCATACTTAGGTGGCACATCTGCCACCACCACATCCATGACCATGCATTTAGCAGGAATCTGAGTGAGATTCACACACAAGTCTTTGATCAGGCCAAGGCATTTCACTCTGCTAGAGTCGAATGAGTATAGATATTTGTAGGGTCGTGTTATCTCTAGGCCTAATTTTTCCATCACTACCATAGGCATTAAATTGTGTGATGCTCTAGAGTCATGCATGGCATTGCGAAGGATTTTGTCATGAATGTTCAGACTGATATAAAAAGGTGGAACTACCCCTTCCTGAAACTTTCCCTCAAATTTTGGACCAAACAGGAGGGCTGGTTGATCATCATTCAGATTCACAGTATCATTATTTTCCCCCAGATTTAAAGCTTTCAAAATTTTTCCTTTGTATACATCCTGAGTGGCCAGCTCAGAGAGTGGCACAGAGATCTTAATCTTTGCAACCTCACTTTCCAAATTGAAAGCAAACTGATTCTTGGAAGTTCTCAACTCTATTTTGTTTGCCACTGTCTTAGTGGCTGAATCGATGGGTTGATTCTCACTATGTACAATGTTAGGGACATTTTTATTGGGAGCACTAACTGCAGTGCTAGTGCTACTCGTTGGCTGGCTTTGTTTTTAAATGTTTTGGTTGTCCTTTTCGTTACTTTTCCCAGAACTTTCAGATACCGATTTGTTACTTTCAGCAGTCACTTTAGAAGATTTGTCAGGCCTTTTCTTGATGGTAATATCGGGAGCCTTGGTTTTGGAAGTGTCTTGGTTCTTTTTGCTCCTAAGTTCCTATTGTTCCCTGACTTTCATAATGGTATTTTCAAATCCAAGTCTGTAATCCTCGGATTCTGACCACTCCTCATCCCAATATGTGGACAAGGGTTGATCCTCCTCTGTGGAATAGCCATGGACTGAATTTTCTTTTTCAAACATGTTTATTGTGTTTCCTTCAGACTCTTCTATGATTCCCTCATCCTCATCGAGAAAATTCTCTTGGAACAGAGGAATAACTTGTTGATTTGATTCTCTTTGTCTATTGGGAGTGGCATTGTTTCTTTTAAAGTTTTGGTTCTGGTGCTGGTTTCTGTTCTTATTGCTAACTGTGACAACCATATTTTCCATCATTTGTTGTAACCTTTCCACATTCTTGGATAATCTGTCATAATTGGGGTCAGATGTGGATGCTACATTGTCATCCTTGTATGTTACCCTCTTCTCAGCTCTCAATCTTGCTCTTTTCTCAATCAAATTTGCCTCAATACTCACTGATCCTTTCTGCATGTCCTCTAATTTGTTGTACTCTTTATCCCTAAGCTCATAGGCCATGTCAGCATCAAAGCCATCAGGGTATTTTTCCAGGGCCATGCCTTGGGGAGGTTTCATATGTGGAGGGAGAGCGTTGTAAATGCCATTGAACCTGGTAGTATAATCATGGACACTCTCTCCTACGTTTCTTTTAAGGCTCATGTATTCTGCTAGGAGTTGGCGAGGGTTAGCCCTAACTTCCCATTTATTGATGAAAGTCTGATATAAGCCAGGGAGATCTTGGATACTACCGGGAGGCAAGCCTTTAAACCATTTCTTCACATCGCCTCCTATGCTCTGGGAAAAGATTCTCATTTTGACTGTATCATCATCTATTTCCATGTAGTTAAAAGAATCTTCCGTCTTATATACATGCTGTTGAGCTGTGACTGACTCTTTGGCAGTGAAATGTGGGATTTTTTATTGATAATCATTTGGTAGGGATACTAGAGGCTGAGGTAACATCAAAGGTGCATACCAGGTTGCCATGATGATATTCTGATGAGGTAAAGGATTAAATTGAACAGCTGGTATATGGATGACAGGGATACTAGGACCAGCAGAGGTTTTTTGAGCAGAACTAGGATGGGAGAGCCCCAAGTTTTGGATGAAGTGGATATCAGGAGGTGTAGATGGAGGGGTTTCTCTGTTCCTAGTGTATCTACCACTTTGGGGTGGTGAATCAGGAAGCTCAAGGTTTGGCTGGTCTAGATCACTGAATGACCTAGTTCTTGGTAATCTGTTTGGGAGGCCTAGCTTAGGGTGCAAGTGTGATAGAGCTGTAAGGTCTTCTGGTGCAGAGTTAGCTCTATAGATGTGTTTAGAAATAGTTGATCTTCTAGGTGTAGGTGGTTTCTTGAGGATGCTCTCAGGATTATCAACTATTTCAGGTGGATTTGTGTCAGGGTAAGCTCTGGTGTGAATGGTTCTGAAAGCCAGAATTTTGTGTTCCAACCAAGCAACTTAACCCTATCTATTGTTTCTATGGTGGTTGATGTTGTTATGGAGGTTTTTCTTCCAGTGGAGTCTTATGTGAAACCAAGATTATCAGCAGGCCTACTGATCACTAGTGGAGTCTTTTAATCATTTAGGAACTATGGAGTCACCAGGTGGAAAGGTTTAGGGTATATCTAAGGGGTTACACTGTCCGCCACAGTGCTCAAGTCATGTCACCTTTCAAGAATAAGCTCAAAACACAGCAAACTCTAACCAGAGATTGACTGGGAGGGAATTTAACATATATAACACCTTCGAAGAGGGTGAAATCCGGAGGCTACTTGGCCCTTTTCTAGACTCTGTCTAAGAGTACAAGAGAACACAAAAAATGACACAGAGGTTGTTCGAGAAGGATGTGTTTAATTTCCAACCTGACCAAAGATTGAAGGTTTTCTGAAGGTTTGTGATGTGGTAAGATAGAAAATATTCAGAAATTCCCCAGCGGAGTCGCCATTATGTTGGGGTTCCCATGTTTTGGCCAAATTGGCAAGACCAAAAGATGAGACAACATCAAAACCGCTTTCAGACCTTAGGATCTAGCCCTCCTAGGTCTAGAGAGGGATCTCTCTATATGAGTCAAAGGTAAAATTCGTTGAGGCTCAGGTTTTAAGATGTTAGGCTAGTTATATGCGCAGGGTTTGTTTTTTTGATTTTGAGTTTGGTTGCTAGGAATCAGGAAAGAAGGGTTCAGCATGAGACAAGGCTAGGCAAAAGGGATACAGGCAAAGGAGAGGTAACCCAGAGAATACCAAGTCCATTGGGCAATGGAGTCAAGAAAGGATTTACTTGCTAGTCAACATGCAAGCTTTCAGTTGGGGTAGTCATCTAAAGCCTTGGATCCTAAAGGGTGGGGTGGTATGGGACATTAAGGACTGAAATTGAAAGAAGGAGAACCATCCAACTCTGTCTATAGATCAGACCAAAGGTCATTTAACTCCAGGTCTGCTTGGAAAAAATTAGAGGCAGTACAGGGGAACTTAGAAAGGTTTAACGGAATGGAAAGATCCTAGTGAGGTAGAGACAGAGTTCTAAATCTCCCAGTGTTCTCAACACATTCAACTAAATCCTAACAAGAACATCTAAAAACCAGATTCCATTAATTCATACATCAGTAAGCAGGAAATAACATCCACTATACTGGTTAAATCAACTGAAATCAATCTTTAGATAACACATTCAGAAGAAAAACATTGAAGGCAAGGAGAGCAGAAACATAGGGCACCTAGCAAGGGTGAATCCTATGCCAGATTTCTCATGCAAGCCAGAAGAACTGAAATGAAATGAAATGAAATAATACACAGAGACAGAAAACATCACTGCAGCTTTAGATCAGGATCCAAAGAAATGTGCTTGTCATATTAAATATCAACACCAATCAGGTACAACATAGCCAACAGCTTGATCATTCAGTCTGAATACATATTCTCAACCTATCTTACAATTATACACAGAAGACTTATCTCAAGAGAAACTGCTTACAATTCTCTGATATCTCATCAACAACCTTTACAATATTTTCTCATGAGTTTTATAGCTGGAGAGAAGCAGAAGAGGTAGGTGAAGAACTAAATGCAGTATTAAAACTTTTGAAAAAGAAAGAGGGTCGAAACCCATTCTGCTATTAAATCCCTGCATTTATTTCTGAGGTGTCTTGGATGAAAGAATGAATCTCTTTGCTCTCCATTTACTTTTGTTTGCCTCTTGATGTACTTTGGTCTACAGACTCTGTGGTACCTCTGGTGACTTAAACAAAAGGTAAAATAACGATTCTTGGGTCTCCATACTATGAAACAAATGCTTCTGATAGTATTTTCAGACTGTTGTCAGGGCAACAATTTCTTCAGGAACATGGTGTGGAATAAAAACTGTATGGGCGCTTTGTACTTCATGAAGAAAAGCATTCTGCTGCTGTAGAAACCCTGATATGCATTGATTTCTGGGTCTTCAATCGAGCACTTTGCCTTTAGACCACTGCATAGGGCTCAAAAATCTTCGTTTGCGTGCCCTAAACTCTTTTTTGTTTCATTCATATCTCTGTTGGAGAAAACTGCGCTTTAATGGCCCCGGGGAAGATTGTACAGATTTAAAGCTTCGTTCATTTAATGCGAATTCAGTTTCAGGACCTCCTCGGGCTTCTTAAATGATTTCAATCCTTGCACACGGTCTTTTCCTGTATTTCCTGTCACTGTGATAGCTCATGAAAACCATGGCAGATTTCACCACCTAAAAACCCTGCAAAACATGCAAACAGTTAAGAAAACCCAGGCATGGAGGCAGATGATGTGGATTTCTGCGTGGATGAAGCAGAACTGTAGAGAATTGGTGGGAAAATGCAGAGGAATGGCGGAGAAACGTTCAGGTGGAGGCTGGAGGAATGTAGAAGAAATTTGAACGAAAACCTTAATCAACACGACTTTGAAAAAAATATATATCACGGGGGAGGGTGAATTTACGATGAGGACACGTAGGTGAATGACGTGGTGAGACCAGGTCAATAGCAGGATACGATTAACCAGGACCATTCGATCTCGGTGGAGATCGACGATGGAAAACATGGCGGAGGTTAACGAACGGTGGGCGAGGGGTACGGTGATCGGGGGTTATTTACCGCGTAACTCCGAGGAGTGAAGACCGTTGGATGAGCCATCGCAGATTTGATAGCTACTATGAATATCGCTCTGCGTGTTGTGCTGATTGTTAACGCATGATGAGCAGGCGGTTTTGGAACAGTGCCACTGCCATGCATCGCCCGATGTATGGAATCGCTGGGCGAACGAGAAATACCGCCTACCACCCGATGGCGGTGTGATAGAAACCACTGGGTTTTGAAAAGTGTGCGTCGCGGGGACCACAGGGCAGGAAAGGAGATCTGGCCATTGGTTTGGCGATTTAATCGAACGGTTGAGGTCGGGCAATCGAGCGATGAACTGTGTGGGGACCATGGACGTGGTAGGATTGCGGAGACCGTAGGATTATCTGGAGATCAACAGTTAGGAGCGCCCCCGATACATATTGGAGATTAGCGCCTTTTGGGTCAGCGCCCGGTTACAGTGC
Organism: Pinus albicaulis; assembly: GCA_034641835.2. Taxonomy (NCBI): domain Eukaryota; kingdom Viridiplantae; phylum Streptophyta; class Pinopsida; order Pinales; family Pinaceae; genus Pinus; species Pinus albicaulis. Next base: position 40,893 of record MU968387.1, read on the forward strand.
CCGGGTCGCGTGGAGGAAAAGGGTGCGAGGGTAGCGGAAAAGGGGCTAGGCCTGTTATATGGTCTGAAAGTGGGTTTTTAACCCATTCTAATGCATTTCAAAGTCTAGGAGGGTAACGACAGGGAGATAGAAGGGGAAAATTAGGAAACAAAGGGCTACGGTGGGATTTCATGGGAAATTTGGGAACATTTAGGAGGTAAAAAAGGGGGGAATTAGGGGGAACAGGGGAACTTTGGGAAAAAGGGAAGAAAGGATAAAAAGGGAAGAATCTGCAGGGCTACAAGGGATGAAAAAAGGCCTTTGAGATGGAGATCAACAGAGGAGGTTTTGTATTAAGCAAAGCATGGATAGACTTCAAGGATGATGAGTTTTCAGGGAAAAGGCATTCCTTGAAGGCTCCAAAACAATCTAGCCCCCAGCTTGCTTGTCGAGAATTTCATGGGGGGGCTAACACTATGTATCTTAATATTAAAAATATATATGGAGAAATAGAAGCCTCAAATCTAGCAAATATTTCCTAGTTGGATTATTGTGATTGGAAACTAGAAAAAATTGAATAGGTAGACCGTGTTGCCTTATTCATAAGAATGGAATTTTCTTATTTATGCTGTTTTCAGGAACACACCTTGAGATCTATGGCTAAACCATATAACACAGATTTCCTTTGATTCATGTGTTAGGTCTGAGGGCTGACTCTTCTAGCAAAATCACTTATCACCTGGGTCTTGTACACAACCTCATTTGTTTTTGATATGTGCCATTCAGGTGGAAGAGGCCTAGCAAGGTTGGAAATGGAAATATTTCACAAAACATTCTCTACAATTGTTTTTGTTTATTAGAAGAATTCAGTTAGTTAACTGTGTTTCCAAGGTGACACTTGTTTGGATTATGTGGAAGTCTAACATAAACAATATCCTTGGTTGTTGTTTAGATTGCAACAAGATGATGAGCTTAGTGGAAAGAAGTCGCCTTCACTAAGTGGGCCCACAGGCTATTTTTGGCACAAGTCTATTTTTAGACTACGTCTATTTTTAGACATGTCGATCATATTCTATGAGTTGCAGGATGCTATTTGTGGATGGTTGGTCAAGTTGGAAAAAAATAGATGGACTTCTATTTTTAGACATATTGGGCAGAATCTATTTTTAGATTCCCAGTCTAAAAATAGATATGTCGAATATTATTAGCTCTTAATAATATTTGGACTATAAGCATTATCTTATTCTCTTGGAGCACTTCAGTTAAGTGCACAGATCTGGCACAAGAGCTGACAAAAGGAATTATGCTATTCCTAAGGGTTAAGTGGAGCTATTTCATGGATGCTTCAGTTAGAACTCATGTGATAGATTTTGGTGGAGTTATTGAGGTAGTTGATGGAGTTGTGTTCAATTTAACTGAGTTAAACATAGTTGAGCTAGTTGTATCTAGTCTAATTGATTGATACACTAGTGAGAGTGGTGTGAATTAATTATTAATTAATTCACTAATTATTAACTCATTAATCAACTAAAGAATACATTAGTTAACTACATTGCATGGACAGTTTCAGTGGAGACCAGTGAAGAGGTAGGTGAAAGAGAAGTGTGACTATCAGTTGTGACTATACTGTTGCATGATTTGCAACAACCAGTGATTGGAGATGCCAATGATGATTGCATGAGCAAGGCTGGACCAATTCAAGTTCATTCATAGCCATTCTTCAGCAGTGATTGCGCAGTAGAGGCAGGCTATCAGGTGGCAGAGATTGGAGCATGTGATTTGCTAGATCGGGCTTGATTAGTGTGTAGCAATTGGACATTGTACTGAGAGCTTTGTGAGGAGCTTTGTATAATGATTTTTACATGATCTCTATGAAATATAATATACATATAGTTGGGGGTTTTCATCTTTAAGCTTTCCCATAAAATACTGTGTTCATATGTGTGATTGTTTATGGTTTTAATGTGCGCATGTGATTGTTTTTATTTCCGCAATTAATGATCAATGGTAGAAGAGATTCTGTATTGTGCATGAAGTTAAAATAGTGTGTGATTAGGAGAATTCTTTATTTTGACATCACTTCTATAATTCTTGTTAAAATCACGCAGTGATAAGTGGTTTTTGCATGCAATGTCTATTGTTTTCTTGGGTTACCCATGAATTGTTTTATAGCCCTGGCTACCTTAGAGGAAGCCTTGTGAGACCACCTGTGGAGATTTTTGCATCTGACACCAGTTGCTAGATATTGTACTTGATTTTTTCATCAGGCCGAATGATTTCTATTGATGCAGGGATTCTGCTAGAAAGCAGATCCTGGCATATAAGAAACTCACTGGACAATCAAGATCCAAAAATGTTCAATTATTCTATAGAATAAATCCAATAAAAAAAAACATTCAGCTCAAATTTACATGAAGGCAAAAAGAGCCATGCAAATCAACTCCATTAACTATATTAAAATTATATGGCCAAATATTACATTGGGCGGCCTCTAGCTCTTGGCCCTTCAAACCTCTCCTCACTCACTCAACTTCTCACTATCTTAGTTCTTCAACTATGTTTTTTTCCCTCACAAAAACACTCACATTTATACACAAATAATGAATTTAATTCATTCCAAAAATCTCTCCACCTAATCCTCAACTAAATCTAATTTAAATTCATTTTAGGTGTGGACTCAACAAAGTCCCATACATAGAATTCCTACTCCCTAAATTTTCTACCTAATTCTATTTTCTCTCATATCCTTTTAATTATTAAAAGAATATATACAAAATCCTCACTTTTATAATTTATCTCTTATTTTATTAAAAATAACAAATTAATTAATAAAACAATTAAAATGTCACACCCCCCTTTATTACATAATTAAATAATGAAAATGGGCCTTGATGCTCCTGCATCAGACTCCCAAGGTTGAAATTAATCATGATCGCCTGATCATGTGCTCAGATCTTCGTCTGCCTGGATCCCATATCTTGTGCTATAACTTTTCATTTATCACTACTTCTATCTGTTGTTCGTCTCTAGGTCTCCACACTTTATGCTGCATTGCCCCACTGGCTATGCTTTCACAATATTTTGTTGTCTCTCTTGCTGCTTCTTCTTTTTTTTATTGCTGCTGGCCTCTTCCAGGATATCTTCATCATTATCCTCCTTATTAGTTCAATTTATCGATCCAATATATTTCCTCCAGCTTTTGCAATAAAACCTGTACTCACAAAACAATTGTTAGAAAAAAAAACATAAGGCTTCAGTGCCCCTTCCACTGCTGGCAACATTTCAGTATGTTGTTCTGAAATTCCCTCATCCATCAGCACATCAGTATGCTGATTTAATTCCTCTGTGAGACTATCAGTTAGTCCCTCCTCCACATCATCTGTTTGAAAAATGTTTCCCTGTTCTGTGTCTTTCAGTAACTTTCCCTGAAAATAGGTCCTCTGCTTTTCCAACTCTCTTCTTTGAAGATCTAACTTTCTGTATAACTTAACAATCTCAACTGGAGTAGAACTCAGAAATTTTACATAACTTTTCATACCTTCACTTGCTATTGACCAATCAACACATTCCTTCTTTGAAAGGAATTCTCTACCAGAATTTACCTCAAGAATTTCATTCTCCTTTGTGACAGTTCCATCAGACTGTTCACCGTCTTTCGCACATCCTGCAAACATACATAAACTGTGAGAAAAATTGCAAGGCTTCATAGCCTCACCTACTTCTCTTACGAACACATCTTCAGATGCTTCTTAACTATCCCAATAGTTCATGAGATCTTCCTCACCGATCTCTTCACCCAAAATTTCACCATGTTCCGGGCCACAAATGGAAACATCCATTTTTAACTCAGCCTCTCTAAGTTCTTCACAACTCAACATCTGCTCGAGCTTGCTCAGCTCCTCCATCAACTGTATGTTTACCTAATTTTCCCTCTTTGCGTGTAGCTTCTGCCACTTCACCTTCTTTCTCATGGTCCAACCATGTGTCTAGTTTCTCACATTTTCCTGCAATAACTTCATTAAAAATTCAAGGTGAATTGTTATCTCAGCCTTCTCTCGCTCGTACTCTTCATCAGATCTCTGGAAATGACTATCAACAGTCCTCTTCCCCTCCTTTGTGAACTGCATCTGTTCACGTGTGGACTTCATTTAATCCACTTCCCCGCAATCCTTCACAGTTGTCATTTATCAAGATGCAAGTTCTCCTCCTGTGTTTGGCTTCTCTTTTTCTTGGAACCAATCTCTGGCAACCTTTTTGCTACAATTTGCTGCAAACACACTTTAGCAACACATGTGTTACAATGACCAATTCTTTGGGTGTCGGGCTCTGCCGATCATGCACCCAATTACATATAGACTTTGGACTTATCTTACGACTCTTTGACTTCAGACTTACACCAATTTTTCATCTTGGATGAAAATACTCAATCTCAACTCAAAACTATCCAAACTTTCATTTGAATCTAACACTTGTTTTCACTTCAAGATTCGAACCAAAATTATGAAAATGGATGTTTCAATTTATACAATCTTCACTTCCTTTCATAATTCATTCATAATTCAGTCTTTAAGAAAAATCATCAGTTTTCCTTATCATTCTACATGATACTGAAGTCTTTAGTCAATTGCAATTCAAGTGTTCCAAGATAAATAAACCATTCCATCTTTAATTTTCAAAAACATATTTCTAAAGTATCATGCCTCATGCTCCTATTAAGGTTATTAGTAAACCTTTCTTCCTACAAACTCAATCCTCTGAATTCCATTCCTCTATGCCATCTTTGTCACTGTCAATACTTGCATGCTCACAAGTTTGTCATCTTTAATGCAAACATTTCCTTCTTCCAGCGCTGTTACTCAAATTCAGAGTCGCATCTTCAACTGAAATCCACCTCTGCGTTAAAAATGATTCAAAACATCATTCCGACAAATAGATAATTCTACCTCTGTGTTAATTATCATTCCGGAAAATAAAAGATACTTCCTCTGCGTGAAGACTGAATCAACAATTTTCATTCCAGCAAAACAAAATGAATCGACTGTAATTTTATCAATGCTATGATATGAATTAGCACAATAGAATTTGATTCCATTCGATGCCATTTAAACAACCATAGTTCAACACAAATTCATTATTTTTTCAATGAGTGTCAATGGAATTCGATTCCAGCAAACATATGTTTTAATACAGCTTCCAAATTCAGAGAATTAATTCACTGCGTCAAAGGAAATTTCACTCCTGCGTTAAGACTCTAGTTCATTAGTAGCAGAGATTCTTTGTTTGGCAAATTTTCAGGCCAGAATTGTATCGATTCTTGCCAATCGAACCCCACAACTCTATACAACTCTTATTGATCTCAGCACTGCACTTAACGCTGTAACACAACTCATGCTAACGCTGCAATTTGGCATCGACTATTTCATTATATTTTACAATCAGTCCAGAAAACCATCGAACACAGACTCTAACATGTGTTACCTGGGATTTTTATCTTCATTTGCAGATTCCTCACGCTGTGTTTGAGAATTTTCACCACTGCTTCCATAATTGATCGATAACAAGACCAGAACTTGAATTGAAGATTCAATTCCACTGCCAAGTCTTCAACGTTCAACTCAGGAAAACTATCTTCTACACACTGCGCCTTTGTCATTCGATTCAAACTGAATTTGAAATGCCGGTTCATTCTCAAAAGGATATAACCTCATAGGTCTCTTATTGAACCTCCAGGCTTGTTTCTATACACGGCCAACACAAAACTTAGCTATCACTGCTCCTCGTGCGTATTTTTCATACGGCTTAGACCACCTGCAACACAATTTTGACCTGTAATATCATTCAATCTTCGACATATATCAATGGATCAAAACATCATAACAATTCTGACTTGCGGCTCCTCAAACAACATCAATTTGGAATGATGTTTCCCCTTTCATAAAAGTCTCTATCGAATCTCATTTCGCTGTGATATATAAAAATGGCATTCAAAATTAACACAAAGTACGTATAACCAACAATTTCAAAAAGAATCGAATTCTTCAAATCCGATGCCATGGATCGGTCCAATCTGATGCCAACTCAAACAGAATCTTAACGCACTTACAGAGCCAAATATAAATTAAATAACATACACCCCGCACACATTTCATATACATATATAGTTACAGACTCAAAGCGCCACAAAATTTTACACAACTCAATCAACTCTTGCTCAGGCTTTGATACCAAAATGATGCAGGTATTTTTCTAGAAAGTAGATCCTGGCATATAAGAAACTCACTGGACAATCAAGATCAAAAAATGTTCAATTCTTCTATAGAATAAATCCAATAAAAAAAAAACATTCAACTCAAATTTACATGAAGGTGGAAAGAGCCATGCAAATCAACTCCATTAACTATATTAAAATTCTGTGGCCAAATATTACATTAGGCGGCCTCTGGCTCTTGGCCCTTCAAACCTCTCCTCACTCACTCAACTCCTCACTATCTTAGTTCTTCAACTGTGTTTTTTTCCCTCACAAAAACACTCACATTTGTACACAAATAATGAATTTAATTCATTCCAAAAATCTCTCCACCTAATCCTCAACTAAATCTAATTTAAATTCATTTTAGGTGTGGACTCAACAAAGTCCCGTACATAGAATTCCTACTCCCTAAATTTGCTACCTAATTCTATTTTCTCTCATATCCTTTTAATTATTAAAAGAATATATACAAAATCCTCACTTTTATAATTTATCTCCTATTTTATTAAAAATAAAAAATTAGTTAATAAAACAATTAAAATGTCACACCGCCCTTTATTACATAATTAAATAATGAAAATGGGCCTTGATGCTCCTGCATCATCTGCTATGCAAAATTACTTTATGATTTTTTCCTACACATTCGTCTTTCTTCCATTTATAGTCTGTCCTCGTGGTGTCCATATAGGTATCTGAGAATGATGTTGTTTGATGTCTCTCACTGTGGGGTTGTTGAGTGTTTTTGTGGGCTTCAATAATATTGTACAAGCATATGGGATTTGGTAAATTTGTTAAATATATGGTCTTGTATATCCATCTATGATGTTGATATTCAACTAGAGCTTAACTATTATACCTAGCCCCTATGCCTTCTTCTTTATTTGTTCCAACATTATTTGATTAGAGGTTCAAAACCAGAGCGGGTTAGAGTTTGTACATGTTGAGTTATTATGTTGTGATGTGGCTTAAGGGGTGGGCACCGCCCTGGCTTGGGACCCCCATAGGGAGTGTCTCCAGATGTCATGGTCCATGGCTCCATTCCAAGTCACAAGTTCCTGATACTATTAGCTTGCAGGCTCTTGGTACTAGCTTCACCCAATTTTTGGGTTTGAAAAAAAAATTACTTGATCATGCCCTTTAATGCATTTCTTGTGTGTTTTATACTCAAAGGATCACGAGGACTAATGAGGGTGTTTATAAACATAATCAATTGGTCTTCTCAGTGATGTCTAGAACCCTTGCTGCTTTTTTTTAGGGGTAATGACATTCCGGATGTTTTTATCGCCTAATAATCACGCTTTTAACTCCATATTTTCTATATTCGTGTAATTTTCCTGCTCCCCATGAAACTGCTAAGAGTGTTTCACTTATCCCGCTCGTTGTTCCTGAGAAAAATTCCTAGCCGTGTACAGAATCCGTGCTCAAGACATTAAATATTATGTCACAAAAAAGCGTATGTCTGGTTTCTCGTTTATTAAACCTTCAATATTAATAATATATTTCCCAAATATCAAATCTTTACAAGTTCGCAATGCCATGTCTTCTTTATATTGAAGTGAGCGAATGGAAGACGAAGAAAGAAAAGGATTTTAAATTTACATGTCGCTAAAACAGAATCTTACATTATAAAATCCTCAAGAAGTGAGTAACAATAAAGCTAAAATAGAGGAGACCCATTAAGGATGTTTAACTCTTAGATACACAACAAGAGACTAAGAAATTAAATCACTCTACTTATTCACGTATATGGAAATGAAAATGAAAAACCAAGAAAACTCTTCAAATGATAATGATGGAAACTTGCAAAACTTTTCATTCATTCAATATTTTTCAAGACAAAATTAGCCTCAAGGTCCAAAACTCTAACCTTCTTCATTCTTTCAATTGTCTTTAAATACACAGGATCAAAATGGTTTCCGCAATGAAACCGATTCTAACTAACTCTAACCGTTTAACCGCCACCTAGTGGAGGTACATGCCTCGTAAAGTTCTATTACATTTACATGAATTCATTTAAAACATGATAAAATGTGATAATCCCTAATCTAAGGGAGTCGATGCTCCCGAAATATTGGCTATCTCAATGACTACTGGTGGTCAATCCGCTACTTGTGGCCGAGTGGTCGAGTTCCCTTTCGTGTCCATAGAAAATCTTTGCATTCTTTCCGTAGCTTATCCCGAGCCGTTCTGAGCGTCTCTTTATAACGATGATATTCCGCTGTAAACGCAACAACCTCGAATGTGAGTAAGATTACCTCGTGAACAATGTCTTCACCATCCATAGCGTATAAAATGCCTTGTAAGAAATTAAATACCATTTCTCCCTTCAAAACCCGTGTCTTCTCATGCCGGCCATCTCGCTTCGCTTTTTGCAAATATCAACCGATCTTCATAGAATTTCCAGACATAATCTCCCTCTCTCCGTCCGTGCCATGAGGGCAAACCCGTTTCGTCAACTTGTCAAATGATATATCAAATTTCTTAATTATCTCTTTAATTCCCGTAACCTCTTTCTCTAAGGCCTTTAGAAGGTCGTTTTTTATGATCATTTTATTTACCTCTTCAAAGATAGAAGTACCTATCTTGTATCCCCATATCTCTTAACTCTTCATCTGCCTTGGCATTAATAAAATTATGAATTTTCTCGGCTCCACTCGCTTCTTTTAATAAATGGCTTGCTTCTCCGATAATAGCTCCTTTTCATGCTCGAAACAATGTTTTTCTCTCTCGAAATTATATTCATGGAATCCCATTTTGATCGTATTTATAAATAATTTCATTCCGTATGATATCCTTAGCTTTAATCGTAGAAATATTTCCCTTTTAATTTCTCCTTGAGTTTCCTTGATTCTGTCCTCACTCTTCGTAGCTTCTCCCGCTGTTTCTTATGCTTTTTCTTCCCATCCCCGCATCATCTTGGTAAATGTGACCAATTCCCGACCGGGCTTGTTTAAAATCTCTTTCCTCCATCTTTAATTCTCGTGTTTAGTCAATAACCCGTTTGAGGGTCGGCCCCTTCACTTGCGTAGTAAAATCAAAAGCACAAGTATGGTTCTCGATTTGATTCGTAGTTATAAAGAATCTTCTTACCTTAAGGAGTTCTTCGTCCTTTTCATCAATCGGCCGTCGTAATTCCTCTTCTCCTTTTCAACCTCAAATACTTCGGCCGCCAATGAGTGCTCGTAGCCGGTAATTTCAACTTTTTCCTTAATGAAGATATTTCTACTTCGCACTTTTCAAAATTTTGAATGCGCTTTATCATCTTGATCCACACCGATTTTCTATAATCATCTTCTTTAGCCTCTTCATTTTGAGTTGTTAATGCCTCAGATTAGCTTTCCATTTTGTACATTGTTTGATGACCTTTGCAAGCATGTTTTTAGTCTTGTCTATCGTAGCATTGGTTTTTCTCAAATCATTTACAATCAACACCTAAGCCATGAAGATTCATTTTGTCCCACAAGGGGATCTTTTTAATATCCATGACTATGTTTAACTCCTAAAAGCCGCTCGAAGGTCCAAGGGACATTCCTTTCTGATGACAGTTTCATCTTAACCGATCTTCTCCGCATCCATCACAAATAATAATCCGGTTTGTCAAGAAAGTATATGGTGCTCTTCTTGTGCTTTCTATATTTGCTTTTATCCTCTCGTTATTTTCCTCAACTGTGGTGAACACTTCGCTCATGGAAGGAGCCTTTTCCAAATGAAGTCTGCTCACTTCTCAGGAGATGAGGGCAATCTTGCTCTTCATTGACCTCGAGAGTAAACCCGGTGAATTAGAAGAATGGTCTTCGCAATAGTTTGGTCCTTTTTTCCTCTCTCGGGGCTCTCATCATCGTATTTCAATAACATCCTCTCTACCTCTTTTGCCATTCTTTCCAAAATTGCAGGTGTTTGAATATCGGTCTTGTGACTTGACCCTCCGGATTAGCCAAGCCCAAATCAAAGTTTACTTACATGAGTAAATGCAAGATACCCATTCTCAACCCTTTTTCACTATCCCATGTGGATCATAGGGCCATTTCTCTCCCAACAACAACTGCGTCCCTTCCAATATTTGATACTTCTTCAAAAGCTTGTCTTTGCTAACAACAAAAGGGCCTACACTCATAGGCAACTTGTACATCAATCCTTTTCATCGGCAAAATGAATTTGATCTGCTTACTAAGACTTTGCCTTATAAATTCCAGGGCAAAAAGTCTTCATGGGAACAGTTGGGAGCCTATAGGGCTCAATACTAACTCCATACAAACTTATCTCAGAGTAATCTTCAAACAAACCAAATCTCCAAATTTATAATTGGGTCCTAACCGTAGGAACTCCCGGGCCTTGCGTAAAGCATGAGTGAAGAGTTCCATTCGTAATGAGGCGAGACATGAAATGGTCACAGATTCAAACAATTCTGGCTTAGTTTCTTTTCTAACCATATTTCACCGTATCAAAATTGGATCGCTATTTTTATTACTATCCATTATATTTAAACCCACATCATGAACTCTTCAACATTTGATATAAAAATAAGTAAACTACCAATGATGGAAATATGAAAAAACCTATTAGAGGGAAGGCGATCAATTGGGAATTTCATTACTTCCTCGCTAAAAATACGGGGATGTCTAGCACCACCCCTAGTTTCATCATAAGAGCGAACATCCCCAAGACCGCCTTATCAATTTCGTGATCATCATCTCTTCCCAAAATCTCCATAATGCAACAAGAACCGGCCTATACCGAACACCGAACGCCTCCAACCGAACTTTCCCGTTTCCAACTGAGTTTTCTCCGGACTTGGTATCAAACGACATGCAACGATTAAACTTCTTTCATTTGAAAGCTCCTCGAAATACCGAGCCAACGAATCTTCTGAGAACCGCAATGGAGACTCATCTTCTCGGGAAAACATAATGCTTGACGCATTAATTGTGTTGAAACTCGCAGATATTTTCTTCCCGAGAATTCATAACGAAACACTACAAAAAGGTACATGTACGAAACTAACCAAGAAATGAATTCGGGGAAGAAGTGAGTTTTCGAATACGCGTACAACACACCGAAATTTTCATAGCAGAGAACAATAGGGGACTTGTCGGGTACAGGTTACTTGGTAATGCAATAGGGGTGGCCGATGGACGACGCGCATCATGAACATCCTTTTCGCTATCTAGGAGGACTGAGACTCTCGAAGGAACTGCATAACGATGTTCGCTTGGCCATGGCCGACAAGAATTGAAGAAATTCGCGAGGCAATGGACAACGCAAAGGTGGCGGGACGCGGCTAAACAGTGGAAACACCACATATGAATCAAAACGGATCTGAAAGAACCCCTTTTATAAAGTTACTTGAAACCATAATAAATGCAGGAGTGACGTGGAAAAATAGTCGGCTGCGATTATGCCTGTTTCCCATCTCGCCGATGACGGCCATTGCGGTGGGTCCAGAGTACTACGGGAAGAGTTTGATCCATACCCCCATAACCTACCGTTGATCACGACATTTCCAAGATTCGACCGGTCAATCGCGGGGGTCGGGATTTGATAACCGACTCTGCCGATTCACCCCGCAATAGCTTATCCGTAAGCCTCAGGATTGCAACTGGCCAGAAGTTGCTCCTGCCCAACTTTGAAATATATATATCAGCCTAAGGCCGACGACCGCTTCACGTATAGAAATTAGAAATACATTGCATTCCTCTTTTTGTTTATGCTAAAGTATTAACAACTTCATACTATAGCACATTTTCGAATTCTTGTTATTTTTTTTTATTTTTTTCTTTTAAAATTTCAAAATGAAATATAAAAAGGATATGTAGATAATGATTCACAACATCTGGCTCCACCTGGGGATAGTGTTTTTATCACGAAACACTAAGAACCTGTAGATTAGTGCCTTCACCTCGGGCATGGAGTCACATATTGCTTGATGAAAATGTGCAATGACCACACCGGATATATACAATGATGAGCTAGCAACTGCTTAATGTCGGAAATAATGCTTGAGATATTTCCCATTCACAGGCATATCCAGCACTTCTCCTTCCAGATTTTCCAACATAAAAGTATTATTTCCTCTGACTTCATTAATTTTGAATGGGCCATACCATAAGGGATCAAATTTACCGTGTTTGCCTTTATCTTCCCTTCGTGTATCCCATCTCAATACTAAATCTCCTTTCTGAAACAAAACTTCCTTTGATTTTCTATCAAATATTACCTTCATCTTCTGCTGATAAGTGAGCAAGTTGTCCCGAACTTGATTTCTGTTTTCACTTAGTTCCATCACATTGTTCATTCTTCTTATCATAGCATTTGGTTCTGCTTGGGCATCTTGGAGAAAAGAAATCACAGGTTTTACCAATTGTGTGGGGAACAAAGCTTGAGTGCCGTATACGAGCTCATAAGGAGACTTTCCAGTAGACCTCCTAGTAGTCATCCTTGTTGCCCACAAGGCAAAAACTAACTTCGTATCCCAATTCTTCTGATTTTCACTGATTGTTTTCTTCAAAATTCTTACCAATGTTTTATTGGAGGATTCTGCTAATCCATTTCCCTGCGGATGATAAGCTGTAGAATGAGACAATATTACATTGTAAGTTTGACAAAAATTAATAAACTTGAGTGAACTGAAAACCTGGGCATTATCTGTCACAATCTTCACTGGGCATCCAAACCTGCTAAAAATATTCTCCTCCAAAAACTTCATAACAACCAAATCATTTGCCTTCCTGGTGGGAATTGCCTCCACCCACTTTGTAAAATAATCTGTAGCAGTAAGGATCCACTTAAACTACCCACTGGATGGTGGATTGATTTCTCCAATGAAATCCAACCCCCATTGTCTAAAAGGTTCTTCAATAAAAACTGGGAGAAGAGGTAATGGAGCTAGCTTTTTCTTCTCTGCAAATAATTGGCATTTTTGACAACTTTTGACTATTTTGTAAACATCAGAAAACACAGTCGGCCAATAGAAACCTCATTTGAATATTTTATGAGCAGTTACCTTCCAGCTGTAATGCCCTCCACACAAGCATTCATGATATTCTTTCATCACTTCTGAAATTTCTTCCTCTGTAAGACATAACAACAACATACCAGCTGGATCCTTCCAATATAACTTTGCTTCGATTATGACATAAGGCTGAGCCTTAAGTTTCAGAGCCCTGTATTTAGCTCTATTAATTGAAGGGGGACATGAAAGAAAGCATAAATAATGTACAATATCCTTATACCATTCTGAACAGAGAAATTTATACTTAATTGTTGTCTTTGATTGATTATCACGCGTTTCTCCATCGGCTTCTTCTACAGGGGCCAGCAAATTGATTCCCAACGCTTGGAAGTTGGATTCTGTCAATAATTTGGCCAATCCCAGTCCTTTAACCAGCTTGGTTGGTTTTACATCCAAATCATACTCTTGAATTTTGGCAATCCATTTTCCCCTCTTACCTTCCACATCGCTTTGTACTAGCACGTCTTTTACAGCTGAATTGGGAACGTACGCTAAGATCTGAGAATGAAGGACATAAGTTCTGAAAGCTTTCAGTGCTTTTACCAGAGCGTACACCTGTTTCTCCAATATATTATAATTCAATTCTGCATCTCGGAGAACTTTACTGAAATATGCAACTGGCTGTTCCTGCTTTTCTTCATTTCTCTGCAATAACACGGCTGCAATAGTTGAGGAAGAAGCAAATGAAAAGATTTGGAATGGTTTCAAATAGTCTGGACTGATTAGGATAGGTGCTTCCTTTAAAGCCTCTTTGATTCTCTGAAAATATTCCCTCACTTCCTTGTCCCACTTCACCTCAGCGTTATTTTTTAACATGTCTATTATCTTTTTAACGATCTCTGCATAATTAGGGACAAACCGCCTTAGAAAATTAATTTTTCCGAGAAATCGTTGAATATCTTTCTTACTTCGTGGCAGAGGAATTGACTGAATTGCTTCGACCCTCGCTGGATCAATCTTCACTCCTTCCTTTGAAACAATGTGGCCAAGTAATTTACCCTCCTCCAGGGCAAACAAAGACTTTTTAGGATTCAGTGATAATCCAAACTTTCTGCACTTCATGAAGGCTTTCTGCAAATGCTGTAAATGCTCCTCATCAGATTTCGAAAAAATTGTGACATCATCTAAATAAACCACCACAAACTCGTCTCCCACAAACGCGATATCCATCGCCCTCTGAAATGTGGCTCCTGCATTCATCAGGCCAAATGGCATTCTGGCATACATGAATGTTCCCCAAGGCGTAGTGAAAGCGGTTTTCTTCTGATCTTCCTTCTCCACAGCTACCTGGTTATACCCTGAAAACCCGTCCACCATAGACAATCTATAAGCACCGGTCACTTTCTGTAAGACAAAATCCATTTTCGGCAAAGGATAATTATCTTTTAATGAAGCCCTGTTCAAATTCCTGAAATCTACGCATAGCCTTATCTCTCCATTTTTCTTTCGGACGGGTACAATATTAGAAACCCAATCTGAATACCTGAGTGGAACGATTATCTTGGCTTGCAGCAATTTCTTTATTTCCTTTTCGATCGGAGCCAACAGCAAAGGGTTAATCTGCCTAAGCTTTTGTTTATGTGACTTGACTCCATCCTTGAGTGGAATTTTGTGTTGTATGATGCTCTTATCATATGTTTTCAAATCATCATACGACCAAGCAAATACATCTTTAAATTGTTTGAACAACTCTACGTACCTTTCCTTATATTCCTTCGGGATCCCTTTGAACAATTTGACCATTTTAGGCTCCAATTGAGTACCCAAGTTGCAATCTTCCACCTGCTCGTCTTGATTCATTTTCTTTTGATTCACGGCCATGTCATTAGCCCCAAACAGTCTTTTGAGAGGTACTAGGCCTCTTGGCAAGATATTATCTTTCAATTGAATAATTTCTTGACCACCAATCTTCTTTTTAAGAGTCTCACCAGCCAATTCATCTTCATCACTTTCCAAATCAATCTGATGATCTTCAAAATCTTCAGTCATCAACAGAAACTGTTTAATCTGCTCATCATCTTCGAAGACCTGCCAATGTTTAATATTGTCAGGAATCGAAGGTCTATGTCTCATCTCTATTTCATACCTTAGTTTCAAGCTGATAGGAGGCTTGAATGTACTTTCCGCAACAGCCAAAGAATCAGCCAGTCTATTCTCTTCTCTTGGAACAAACTGCAAATTGAATGCTTCGAAATAATTTTCAATCAGATCCCATACTTCATTCCGGTATGCTCGTAACCAGGGATGCTTGGTTTGGCATAAATTCTTGATTTGTCTTATAATTAACTCTGAATCTCCAAACACAGTCATAGATTTAATTCCCATCTGCTTAGCTGTCTGCAAACTAATAATTAATGCCTCATATTCTGCGACATTATTAGTGGATTCGAACTCCAATTTGAAAGAAAAAGGTACCAGATTACCTTCCGGAGAAACAAAAATGAAACCAGCTCCCGTGCCTTCTTTGGAAAACGCGCCATCAAAATAACACTTCCACAGCTTATCTAAATGTAGTTCCTTATGTACAATTGTTGAATCGATCTTCCCTTGATATTCTTCAGCAAATTATGCATCCTCATGCAGCATGAAACAAGACAGGTCGTCCTTCTCTTGGCCATAAATTGGTGAATTGCTTGCATCTTTCTTGGTAGCAGTTTTTTGAAATCTAGTTTCTCTATATAACCGTCTTTCTTCGCCATTGAAAACGGGATAATAGCATATGTAAAATCCAGTTTCAAAACTCCCCCAAGCTTCGCCCCCCATGATCTAGATAGTAACATACCAAACCTGGCTGGAATATCTGCCACTACAACATCCATCATAATACTTTTGGCTGGGATTTGAGCCAATGAAACAACCATATTTTTAATAAGACCTACACACTTAACCCTCTTCGAGTCAAAGGAATAAAGATCTCTGTATGGCTTGGTGATTTGTAAATTTAACTCCTTCATCACACTCAATGGCATCAGATTGTGTGATGCGCCAGAATCTAGCATACAATTGTGCAAAATGAAATCATGCAAGAGAAGAGATATATAAAAAGGAGGAACAGACGAATCTACCTCTTCCACATGAGGTCCAAATGTCACCACTGGCTTTTCTTCCTGCAGATTCATTGTATCGCTCACTTCGTCAGGTTGAGACAGATTGATAAATTCAGCGATCTCTTTCTTGTAACCCGGTGTTTTTATTAGTTCAAGAAGAGGTACTTGTATTTTCACTTTTTCTAACTCTTTCGACAAGCTGAAAGTTTGATTTGATTTTGTCAACTTTTCAGGTTCTTCTTGATCTTTTTTGGAATTTAGATTCTGATTAGAAACCATAACCACTTTCTCCAAAATGTTAGAATCTTTAACTTTCGTCTGGGAATTTTCAGCTTGCTGCTTTCCTTTCTGTAATGGAGTCGCCATTGGAGTAGGTGCTACTTCTGATTCCTTTTCTTCATTATCTTGCGTCCTCAACCTCTTTTTTGACCTCAAATCATACTTTTTATGCAACTCAGATTGCATAAAGTCTATGAATTGTCTGCAGTAATAATCCATCTCTTCTTGAATCAAATGAGGGTTGATTCTTCTTCTTCCTTCTCCTTCTTCATCGATCTCTTCTTGTTTCATCGTCTTCCATATACACGGCGAAGTCGAGCATCATCTTCTCTCTCATCATCTTCATCCTATTTGAGCAGGGACGGAAATTTTGCTTCTATGTCTAAGGTGCTTGCCTGATCTTCATCCTTTCTTTCTCTTTGTAGAATTTGCAAAGGCATTTTTTTGAATTGGGGATTAAAAACCCCTCTGATACCTTTCTTGCGAGGCTTGCTATCTATTTCCAAATTTACCAACTTATTTGAAAGATATGACCTTAGTCATGTCTTCAATTCTACGATCTGAAAGTGGGCTTCTTCTTTAGCCTTTCCTTTATACGAAACTTTACCGGCCAATGGAGACATATTTTCTTCAATCTCCAAAGCATCGGTTTGAATCTGTTCCAGCGTAGGAGACCTTCTTTCCCTCGAGCGTAAAACTAAAATCTGGTTCAAAAGCACCGTAGAAAACAACCCTTGCTCCAGCTCGGAGGGATTTCATTTCAACGGGCAAACTATTATACAATTTGTTAAATCTTTAACAAAATTGTTCATATTTTCATCAAATTTTTTCTTGATTGCATTAAACAAAATTCGAAGAATAAGCATTGGTCCCTTTCTTCGCCCCATCTCAATGAAACGTCTTTCGAGCATCCCAATCATTAATGGAACCATTTTGTAATCCTTTGAACCATTTTCACTTGCCTCTCCACTCTCGAGAGGCGAACGAAAAGTCTCATGACAACATCCAAATGTTCAACGTTTAAATTTTCTGCAAAAGTGCAAAATAGGGGCGAGTCTTTGTTACTGCCCAGTTATTTCATCTTCACCGGTAAATCTTGGGAGTAACTTGAGATACTCTGGAGACAAATCCATGCGATAGTTGCGGTAGATTTAAAGGTGCATATGTTCATCGAAAGCGGGGCTGCGGGAAGCGCCATGTTTACGCCGGGTTAAGCTGCTCCTTGAGCGGGGTTAAAATGAATACCAGTTGTGGGAAAAGATGAATGAGGTGAGGCTCATAAATGATATGGGAATAGGACTTTGGTTTTAATCTATGAAAGAGATGGCAATTGTATGTGGGTACAGGAGTTTCTGTAAAATGGAAAGACACGAGCTCCAAAGATTTCTCTTCTAATGTGGGTTCTTGAAATGGTGGGTGATGGTGATGATTCTTCTTAAGAAAATGAGTTTCTTGGAAGCTTTCTTGGATGAGAAAACGCAGTGTGAACTTCTTTGCCAGTGCGAGCGAGTGTGGTTTCGGAGTGTAACTAATATTTTTGGTTTACGGCCTTCTTTGAAACAAGCTTCTCGGGATTTGACAAAACATAAAGCATTTCTTTGAGAAGATATATCGACCTCATGTAATTTCTTGGGAGCGAGCTATTTTCAAAAATTCACCGGCCTCACTATTTCCTCCTCTACGAACAACCGAGAGGAAATTTAGAATAAAACCCGGAAGAACTTCGACTCTTCGTTCCCGGCAACGGCGCCGATTAATGTTGTTCCTTGAGAAACAATTCTTGGCGTAATACAAGAATCCGTGCTCAAGACATTAAAGATTATGTCACAAAATGTATATAAGTGTCTCTGTTTCTTAACCCTTCAAATATTAGTAATATATTTCCCAAATATCAAATCTTTATTAGCCTATGATGCCATGTTCCTTTTATATTGAAGTGAGCGAATGGAAGGCAACGAAGAAAGAAAGGATTTTAACTTGTCATGCGCACTTTAAACGAGCGCCATCATAAAATCTGAAGAAGTGAAAAACAAATAAGCTAAAGGAGGAGGAGCGCCCATTAAGGATGTTTAACTCTTAAATATATAAATATCAAGAGACTCGCTCTAATCACTCTACTTTATTCACGGATATGGAAATGAAATGGAAACCGAAAACTCTTCTTCCTGGATGGAATATTGAAACTTGCAAAGCTTTTTCATTCATTCAATATTGCTCAGTGTTAGACTCCCATACCAATAGGTGTCATTTTTCATGATTGTCTTGATTGAACTATGGAATATGCCAAACCTTGCTATTGAGCAAAGGTGTTCCATATTCTTGAAAAACCAAAAAATCAAAAAAATTTAAAAAATGTAAGAGGTATACTAAAAAGAAAAATCAAAGGGTAAGAAAAATAAATTGGTCGAGAAAATGAAAGAAATGAACCCCAAACGAAAAATAGACCGAGGAAAGTGTGCAAATCCAAATGCCAACTGTATTTCAACATTGTAATAAATCAATTGTGTGCGGCTTTGTGAAATTCATGAATAAGTCAAAGTTTGTTTAAACTTGGCTTAGTCATATTTCAATTTCATTGTTGTAGATTAGAGAATAAATATCTAGCCAAACGGTTAATCTTGCTTGGATAAGTAGCTAGGTAGAGTGAATAAAGGTGCTCAACGATTTTAATCGAGCCCTTGGATGTAATAGAGGTAGATTTAGATGAATTTGCTATATAAAAGAAAAAGATTGAAAAGGGTTTGCAAGTATAAATGCACCCTAATAAGAAGAGAAAATGGTAGTGTCAAGTAGATAGGGTAGGTAGATGGTCTTTGAGTGTTATACGATGAATGGTCTTCTTCATGTTGGTTAATCATTTACTTTCATCAAAAGTACTAAAGCAGAAATACTGTGGAAAATCATGACCAAAGCAAAGTCAAATTCATTAACCTCCTCATCATTTTCCCCCTCGAGAGTTTTACTAATTCAAAAGTATTAAGGTATTTGAGATCAAAAAGGGCTCAAGGCATTTCCTTAAACACGGAGGGACCGGACCCTCGTACAATGATCAAAAAGACCTAAACATGAATAATTCATCATTGTTATCTTCCATCTTTAACTTCTTCCTAAGTAAAATCTATTTTACTTAGGAAAGCTGATACAACATTCCATAAAATTCCTCAAAATAACTTGTTATTCTAGTTTAAGTCATTGAATAAATATTTGTTCACTTCCTGCAGTTATCACTTTCTTAGATGTACAAAGATGTTTTGATTTTCCTTGTCCTTTTTCATATTAACATTTGATTTTACTATATTAAATCATTGAAATCCCTTTTCCTAAGTATATAACTCCTTTTCCTAATAAATATCCCCAAAACCCTTTATTATAATGTTTTACCAAAGTATATATTCATACATTGTGAAAATAAAACCCCGCTTTATAAACCCTTTGGTGAAATATATCGTTATACCATTAATCCCCGCCCTATGGTGAATTAGTTATGTATTGATTAATTTACCATATAATAAAAATATATATAAAAAAGCGTTAGACATGCGATATGTATGTTTAACACCAAAAACACGGATAAAAACTCATCGGAGTCTTGCGCCACCTTGGATTGTCCACATGACATTCCAACTAAACCATGTGACTTCGTTCTTACACACTCGGGATTAATTAGTCATCGGGACTAATTAATAGCCTTTTTCACTATCAGACGCCCCCAGGGAATTAATAACGTTAATAGTATTGTAAAACCTGTCGGGGCCCGTGCAATAACTGTTTCATTATATTTCCATTTCTTCGACGAGTCGGATCACTCCTCACGCGAGATCGACGCTCCCGTCAATCCCGACGCCCCATCCTTGGTAAGAACTTTAACCGGCGGGGAAATAGTGAGCTTATCGAAACGGTTCATCATCCACGTGTCACACATCCAACGGAATCGTGCCAGGTTCGTTTAAAGCGACTTTTGCACAAAGACGGTGCGGGCTACCGCTTACGCCTACGCATCACCGCCGGCCCCCACTCCCTTACGTCACCCCGTACGTCAAATGACGTCATCACCTCGAAAACGACAAAAAACCCTTTTTGACTTGTTTTTAAGCCATTTCGCGTTTCGGTTATTTTAGTTTACGAAAGGCAAGGCTCCGCTATGATTTTTCAAATTTCCTTTTTACCAAATACCAATTACTCCAGATTATTTAACGCCGTCTTTGAAACAGTTCCTCCATGTGCTTTGTTACCTGTTAGAAAACCGGTTTCAAATACAAAAGCAGTGTCATTATCATTACGCCCAAATGCACGTAAAACTCGGTTCCTTTGTTTTTTCGTGAAAAAGTGGTTAAAAATCATCTTAAGGTCCTCCTGGGGGTACAAGCTTTGTGAAATTGCTCCTAGAACACCTGGAAATTGTTCCAATTTCCTTCATTTCAAGAATCCCGCCGGCCCATGAAGAAAACCAAAAACCTTCATTTTGAATCCTGAACCAAAATGGAGGTCGTGACACCTCTTAATATCACTCCATTGAATGCTCCTCACGTGAATTGGACTATTTAACTTTGATAGATGAGGATTTCCAAATTAAAGACACAACGTTTTGATGAAAGTCCCCTATTGAGCTATTGTCGCTGTAGAGACGAATACTCAAAGGGGCAAGATCTTATAGGGTTGTGGGAATCCAATCTCCCGAGGTATCTCATCCCCTCGGTCATTATTTTCCAGAAATTGTCCACTATTGCCATTCTAACTATGATCCAACTCAAAAGAAAGTAATTTCCCTAACCGAATGTTCTTTTCCCAATTGCGCTCGGTCTAGCTTGATAAAGAACAATCCAAGAGTATCGGGGGATTAAAGAGTATCGGTGGTTAAAGTGTATCGGGTAAAAGTCGAGTGAAAGTAAAAATGAAGTTACGGAAGCGGTCAAAGGTAAAACGATGAAAGTAATTACGAGCGGTAAAATGGTAAAAAGAGATGAAAAATACTTTCACCAACATTGAAGTTTATCTAAAGTGAAAGTAAAGCAGTCAAAGGAACAAAAAAGTGAAAAGATGAAAAATACAACAAGAAGAACATTTTTGCGAGAAATTGCATATTTTAGTCATAGTTTTGCAGAAACTATTGTGATCAATAAAAGATTAATTTTACAAAACTGAAGGAGAGTTTATATTCTTAAGAGGACCATATACAAAAACCTCTCTCACTTTTCTAACAGCTATTATATGGTTTTGGAAATATTAAACAAAGTTGGAAAGCACTTTTTGCAGAAAATTGATCAAGTCATCATTTTGCAGAGAATATTGTGGCCAATTAGAAATACATTTTACAAAACTGAAGGAGGTTTTTGTTCCTAAGAGACCCATATACAAAAACCTATCTCAGTTTTTTCACAGTAGGTTTATAATGAGAGATACATGCGCATCTTTACAGGCCATTTCAGACTCTGTAAAAACTCTGTTTTACACATATTTTTTACAGAGATTATTATGCACAGCTGGAGAGGAATTTTAGGAAAGTGAGAAAGAGGTTTATCTCCTGCTTATATTTATCCACAATAACCTCTTTCACTTTTTACATATCTATTACGGATTGAGAAATACGAAGATATCATTGGACCCCAAGTTTGCAGAATTGTTGGAGCAGATTGCACAAAGAAAGGAAAGCGATTAGTGACTTGGATACCTCATCAAAATGAATTTGGATCAAATTCAAATTCTCCTCTTTGTCACATCACTTATCCATCAAAAATAGTTAATCGTTTAGAGCATAACTACTTTAGTTCTATTTATGTAAATAGTTGGAAGATTTGTGAACCAATTTTGATATTTGTTTCAAGATATTTTAGTTTAGAATTTAGCATAAATACTCCACTCTTGACTTGTTTGGGGTGGATTCTATTACTGCGCTAACATTGAGATTTTCGGAATAAAGCGTTTGGAGAAATTTGCCTTCAGCTTCTTGGATGACGATTTGAAAGCAACGGACTTGTTGCGGGATTCATGTGTTGGACTACGAGTTCAATAGATGTTTTCTACCTTTTGTCAAAATTTTATATTAGATTTTTAATACCATCATATCTATTCTTGAATAATTTGCATAAAGGATTGAAACGGGGAATTTGCTTAATTGTACTCTTGTTTTCAAATGTGATTGTTCTTAAATTTTTCTTCTAAATTAGCTATAAGCATGAATTCTTAAATGCTCATGCTTTGCTAATTTAAACATTATTTGATTACTATAACACGAATTCTTTATTGCTCTTTGTTTGTAGTCAATTTCACTTCTTTCCTTTGAACATGGTGAAAGATTCTTAGTTGCCTTTCATCCCTTCAAGATCATCCCACCCACTTTAAATTTTAAGGATTGTTCTCGGCTCACAAGCTATCTTGCCTGTAATACCATCTTGTGCGTAGAATAGAAGTCGATAAAGCCATCCTTTGACTCCATAGCCCCAATGGAGTGAAAGCTCCTCGACCTTGCCCTTAGTTTGCGGATTCCACCATTTTCCCAAAACAAACTTTGAATCTATAACTAGCCTAAAACCTTTCAAGAACAAAGATAAATCATAAAGAGAGAGCCCTCTGCGGATGCAGTTGGCTAGGTGTTGCATCTAAAAAGGTTGGTTTGTGGTTACCTCGGGTATAATTTCCTCTTACACAACTTCTAGGAAAACACGAGTGATAACATAGTGGCGACTCATTAAGGATACGAATCATTTTATTGATACTATTGTTTGATTTATAAGCTATGACGAGTCGAGATCGACCGAGGTAGCCTTTGAAATGCTTTTTGCTCTTGCTGTTGCATAGTAAACAAATGTTTGCTTGATACATCACAAGTTTAGCTTATAAAATGAACTTTGGATTCAAAACATTCAATCGAATCTCTAGTTTAATAAATCTTTAAGAAAATTTAAATCTCATATCTAAGCCTCTTAAAGAAATCATAGAAGTTGTTTTGAAAATTCATAAAAAAAACAAAATAATCATAAAATACTCAAAAATTTGGTTTCTTTGAAGAACTAACTTTTTCTTCAAATTGTTTTACGAGTTTAGATACGATCCTATGATGGTGAACAAGGATCAGACACACAAGGTTAAAATCATCCACACAAGCGACTCCAAATCAATTCACAATCAAGACTCCCTTTGGAGGAATGAACCTCAAAGGACAATATGGAAAGATCGGGCTTTCAACTTGGATCTTAATCAGAGACTTTATATTCCTTTCATTAAGAAATTTTTTTCAATGTATATTGTATTTTATAGAAAGATCTTAGATTAGTTTTTAGTTATTTTCCTTTGAAGATTGTAAATAATAATTCTTCTAATCTCTTTGACGACTTTCTTATGAATCTAATGATGATCATTTTCCAATTAGAAGCCTCGAATAATCAAAGCTGATCTTACAATCCCTGTACATATCTTTGTGCCATATAAAGTTTCCAAATAGATATAAGCCCTTATTCTGCCTCCTTTACTCCATGATTTTCTGAAAAAATACTACAAGTATCTTCCTAGATTTGATGGAGAAAATGAGTATCCTTTGCCCAAAAACATATTCAAGGTTTTGAAAATTATTTGGATTTATTTGAGATTGATGAAGATGATGTTAAAATCGGACTTTTTGCTCTTTCTTTGCAAAATAGAATAAGAGTTAGTTCAAAAAATTGCTATTAGCATCTCCAAATTTCCAACGAGTTTATCAAACTTTTCCTTGATAGATGGATAATCAAAGTTAATCATTTTGTGATCATGGAAGAATATAATCAATTAAAAAGACATTCAAATGAAATGATACAACAATTTTTACGATTTAATCAAGTTTATTATTCAATGCCGGAAAATATTGAACCCTCCTCATGATTCGGCTCTCTTGCATTATCCAAGTGCTTTTGATTCGAAATAGAATTTCGGTTAAGAAAGAGATCCAAAAACACTTGTACGGATGCGAATATTGCGATTGATGTGGAAGTTAATCTCCAAATCAAACGGAAATGTTGAAAGCGAGAAGAAGAGGAAAGGAAAAACATTACGGAAGGTAAAAACTCAATCTTTTGGTAAGTAAACTAGATGAAATAACCTGAGAAGATCACTATGAAAGAAGAATTTTTTTATTCAAAATCACCATGAAGAAATAGAAGAGTTGATAGCCATGAACAAATTATACTTAATTAGATATATAAATCAGAAAAAATGAATTTACAAATCAATAAGAAAGAGGAATACATTGTTCTAATGTGTATGTTTGATGACATTCCTTATTTTGATGATTTGCCTAAGTATGATCATTATGATGATAGTTATGTTCTCCAAAGTCAAGCGCTTTACGGAGATATACGAGAAGCTGGTTGGAGGATAGAAATGCGGTTTCGACGGATTGAAGATAGTGATCGACCAATACGGATTAGCCATGAGAGTGAGAAGGAAGAGCGAGAAAATGTGGAAATAAGTGAAGATTCTTTACCTCTTTGTTTTTGCTTCATTTCGAGTTCATTAGAGAAAACTATCATGCCATCAATAATCGACAATCTTTAGGAATTGTGATTGACAACAAAGAAGATAATGAAACTATTAATCAAGATTTTTCGAGTTTCACAATTGCGATTATCGAGTTCCCATTGAAATAAATGATCAAATGACACGAAAAGTTCCATACCACTATTTTTTGAACCATTTCATCTTTTAAAGGAAATGTGGTATAACATATTTAAAGAAAATAATGGGAAACTTGTTGAAGTTTATGAAGTCTGGAATTTTATATGTCATAGGTTCCGGCGATTTTCCCAAGATTTTCGGGATCCGATAGCATACATGTTGAATATTGAAGGCATTCCAAGCATTCCTCTATTAACTAACTATGATTTTCGGAATCAAGATGATAAAGGATTGATACTCGGACATTACAATCGGTAGGAATATCATCACAAATCTTATCGAAAGTTTACGGGGAGATAAAGATGAAAATAGCACTTCATATTCATGGTATAAGGCCATCGAGAACAAATGTACGGTTGTTCGAGATCCCGGTTAAACATTAGTGTATATATTTTGGAAGATCCTTTTGTACGGTTTCTAGAGTCAACAAAGGAAATCAAGTGTTTCCTTATCCTCTCATTTGTTGACAGAAGTTTCTAATAGGTTGCGAAGTAGAACTTTGATAATCAACAAGAAAATGCAACAAAATCTATCAAAGTACATAATGCTTGAATGGTTGCATTGGCTATTTCATTTACCTTCATGAGTTGAACGGTAGATTGAGTAGGTAGATGAGTGCTAATAAGCTCGGAAATTTTGAGCATTTTTTTTAGTTTTCAATTTACAACTAGTTTTTCATTAAGTTGGTTTGAAAATTTTTGTGTGTTGTTTAAGTTTCAAGATTAGATTTCAAGTTGCGAGGAAAAAGGACTATATTCAATTCAATATTTTCAGCCACGGCCAATGCATCGAGTTTTAATTGGATGGTGACTTCTTGAAGTTAGGCTTGATGAGAAGGCCTAAGCAAAAGTTCTTATCATGTATCAGCTACAGAAGGAGGAAGATTTCCAATACTTTGGTTGAGACATTTTGAGGCATCGGTCTAGCATTCTTGACTTTTCACAAGAAAAAAGCCATCCCCAAGTGGAGCAGTGTTAGACTCCTATACCAATAGGTGTCATTTTTCATGATTGTCTTGATTGAACTATGGAATATGTGCAAACCTTTTTCTTGAACAATAAAGACTATATTCTTAAAACAAAAAATTAAAAATTTTTTAAAAAGACTGCAGGAAAATTTTCTGTGAAAAAAAATCAAGGTAAAAAAGACAATTGATGAGAAAATGAAAATGAACCCCAACAAAAAACTAGACATGAAAAGGAAAGTGTACAAATCTAAAATGCCTTTCTTTCTGTGTGTAATAAATCAGTTGTAAAACTTTAATTCATAAGACAAATCAACTGGCTTTAGAAAACTGGCTTAGTCATATTTCATTCTTGTTATTGTAGATTAGAGGTAAATATCCATGGCAGGGTTGAAAATATTTGGCAGGATATAGTGCTTCAGGCCAAATGAATAAAGGTGCTCAACGGATTCATCAAGACTATGATTGTAATAAAGGTAAATTTGATAGATTTTGTATAAAAGAAAAAGGATAGAAAGGTTTGCAAGTATAAATACCTATGAGAGAAAATGATGATGTCAAAGTGATGAATTTGTGATGGGTGAAGTGTAGGTATTATGATGAATGAATGTTTACTGCATGTTGATTATCATTGCTGTCAAAGTACCTGGCAGAAATACTGGCGTCAATAACTCCGTCAATTAATATCCCTGTGTTTCCCCCTCAAGTTTTACTAATTCCCCCCAAAGTATTAGGTATTTGGAGATCCAAGGAGCAAGGGCATTTCCGTAAACACACGGAGGACGGACCTCGAGCACCAATGATCAAAGGACTAAATATGAATAATTCATCATGTCTCTTCTGTGCTCTACACTTCTTTCAATAATCCTATTTTACTTGGAAAGCTGATCACAACATTCCATAAAATTCTCCAAAATAACTTGTTATTCTAAGTTTAAGTGTTGAAGATAAAATGTTGCAATTTGCTTGTAAGTTATCACTTTCTTAGATGTACAAAGATGTTTTGATTTTCTTGTCCTTTTTTCATATTAACATTTGATTTTACTATATTAAATCCCTAGTGAAATCCCTTTTCCTAAGTATATAACTCCCTTTTCTAATAAATATCCCCAAAACCGCTAATATAATATTTCTTAAAGTATATATTCATACATTGAAAATAAAACCTGACTTTATAAACCCTTTGGTGAAATATATCGTTATACCATTAATCACAGCCCTATGGTGAATTAGTTATGTATTGATTAATTTACCATATAATAAAAAATATATATAAAAAAGCGTTAGACATGCAATATGTGTAATTTAACACCAAAAACACGGATAAAAACTCATCGGAGTCTTGCGCCACTGCAAGTTGTCCACATGACATTCCACCTAACTAAACCGCGCAACTTCGTTTCTTACACACTCGGGATTAATTGAGTCATCGGGACTAGTGTGCTTCCGCCTATCGGACGCCCCGAAGTTAATAACGTTAATAGTATTTGAAACACGCTGTCGGACGCGCAATAACTATTCCATTATATTTCCCATTTCTTGGTAGTCGGATCACTCCTGCGCGGATCGACGCTCCACGTCAATCCGTATTTGCCATCCTTGGTAAGAACTTTAACCGGCGGGGAAATAGTGGTATCGAAACGATTCATCATCCACGTGTCCACACATCCAACGGAATGTTGCGATTCGTTTAAAACGACTTTTGCACAAAGCGGTGCGGGCTGCAAGCTGCAGCCTACCGCATACCGCGGCCCCACTCCCTTACGTCTGCCCGTGCGTCAAATGACGTCATCACCTCGAAAACGACAAAAACCCTTTTTGACTTGTTTCTCGCCATTTTCGCGTCGGTTATTTGGTTACGAAGAAATGAGGCTCACATTGCAATTTTTCAGAATTTCAACGCAAATACATAATTTACTCCAAGATTCGCTGGCCGTCTTTGAAGAGCAGTTCCTCCATGGCACCAAATTTTTTGTTAGAAGAAAACCGAGTTTCGAGTCTAAAACGGTATTTATCCTTTACGCCCATTTGCCGTAAAACTCGGTTTCCTTTGTTTTTCGGCGAAAAAATGGTTAAAAATCATCTGTTGAGTCCTCTGAAATTCAAGCTTTGTGAGGTATACGAACACTGCAAATTGTTCCAATTTCCTTCATTTCAAGAATCACTTGCGGCCCATGAGAAGAAAACCAAAAACCTTCATTTTGAATCCGGAGCAAAATGGAGGTCGTAAACTCTTAATATCACTCCATTGAATGCTCCTAACGGCGTTGGACTCTTCAGCACAATTGATCAGGGATTTCCAAATTAAAGACACAACGTTTTGATGAAAGTCCCTATTGAGCTATTGTCGGCTGCAGAACGAATACTGAAAGGGCAAGATCTTATAGGGTTGTAGAATCAATCTCCCAAGGTATCTCGTCCCCTCGGTCATTATTTTCCACGAGAAATTGTCCACTATTGCCATTCTAACTATGATCCAACTCAAAGAGCGATAATTTCCCCCTAACGAGAATGTTCTTTCCCAATTGCGCTCGGTCTAACCCGATAAAGAACGATCAAAGAGTATCGGGATTAAAGTATCGGTGGTTAAAGTGTATCGGTAAAAGTCGGAGTGAAAGTAAAAATGAAATTCTGAGCGGTCAAAGGTAAAACGGTAAAAGTAATTACGAGCGGTAAAATGGTAAAGAGATGAAAATACTTTCACCAACATTGAAGTTTATCTAGAAGTGAAAGTAAAGCAGGTCAAAGGAACAAAAAAGTGAAAAGATGAAAAATACAACAGAAGGAACATTTTTGCAGAAATTGCATATTTTAGTCATAGTTTTGCAGAAACTATTGTGATCAATAAAAAGATGAATTTTACAAAACTGAGAGGTTTATGTTCTTAAGAGGACCATCTACAAAAACCTCTCTCACTTTTCTAACAACTATTATGGTTTTGGAAATATTAAACAAAGTTGGAAAGCACTTTTGCAGAAAATTACAGTCAAGTCATCATTTTGCAGAGAATATTGTGGCCAATTAGAAATACATTTTAAAACGGAAGGAGGTTTTTGTTCCTAAGAGACCCATCTACAAAAACCTATCTCAGTTTTTGCACAGTAGTTTTATAATGAGAGATACATGCGCATCTTTTACAGGACATTTTCCAGACTCTCATAAAACTCTGTTTTACACATATTTTTTACGAGAGAATATTATGCTGGTGGAGAGGAATTTTAGGAAAGTGAAAGAGGTTTATCTCACCAGCATATTTATCCACAATAGCCTCTTTCACTTTTTACATATCTATTACGGATTGAGAAATACAGAAGATATCATTGGACCCCAAGTTTGCAGAATTGTTGGAGAAGATTACTGAAGAAAGGAAGCGATTAGTGGCTTGGATGCCTCATCATCAAATAAGATTTGGATCAAATTCGAATTCTCCTCTTTGTCATCACTTATCCATCAAAAATAGTGCCAAATAGTTTGAGTGTCCTTTACTTTGGTTCTGTTATGTAAATAATTTGGAGAGATTTGTGAACCAATTTTGATATTTGTTTTCAAGATATTTTAGTTTAGAATTTGTATAAATACTCCACTCTTGGAAGCTTGTTGGGAGTGGATTCTGTGCCTACTGCTGTAGCATTGAGATTTTCGGAATAAAAGCGTTTGGAGAATTTACTTGTGGCTTGCTGGATGACGATTTGAAAGCAGCTGGACTTGTTGCGGATTCATGTGTTGGACTACGATTCAATAAGTGTTTCTACCTTTTTGTACGAAATTTTATGTTAGTTTTTAATACCATCATACTTCTTGAATAATTTGCATAAAGGATTGAAACAGAATTTGCTTAATTGTACTTTCTGTTTTCAAATGTGATTGTTCTTAAATTTTTTTCTTCTAAATTAGCTATAAGCATGAATTCTTAAATGCTCACAACTTTGCTAATTTAAACATTGTTGATTACTATAACACGGAATTCTTTATTGCTCTTTGTTTGTAGTCAATTCACTTCTTTCCTTTGAACATGGTGAAAGATTCTTAGTTGCCTTTCATCCCTTCAAGATCATCCCACCCACTTTAAATTTTAAGGATTGTTCTCTGTCCGCTATCTTGCCTGTAATACCATCTTGTGCGTAGAGATAGAGTCCGGTAAAGCCATCCTTTGACTCCCCGCCCAGCCCAATGAATTTGACTCCTGACCTTGCCCTTGGTTCTTGATTCACCATTTTCCCAAAACAAACTTTGAATCTATAACTAGCCTAAAACGCTTTCAAGAACAAAGATAAATCATAAAGAGAGAGCCCTCTGCGGATGCGGATTGGCTAGATTATGCATCACAAAAGGTTGGTTTGTAATTTTACCTCGGGTATAATTTTCCTCTTACCTGACTTCTAGGAAAACTGATGATAACACTCAGTCTACAAAATTAGCCTTAGAAGGTTCAAAACTCGGAACCTTCCTTCTTCTTAAGATGTCTTTAAATACAATGCGAATCGAAATGGTTTAGGTTATAAAATTGATTCTAACTAGCTATGGCCACATAGCTACTCTTTGTAACGGAGTGCATACCTCGGAAACATTTCGTTACATTTGCATAACTTCACTTAAAATTAAAATAAAAATAAAAGATGATAACTCTAATCTAAAGGAGCTGATGTTCTGGAATAGCAGTGACTCAATGACTACTTGTATTTGGCTACTTGAAATTTCCCTTGCTTTAAAATCCTTTTACCGTATCAAATGAAAACTTCTTACATTCCTTCGAGCTTATCTTGAGTTATTGGAGCATTCTTATAACGATGATATTCTAGTGTGAAAGGCAAATGAATATTTGTAATTGAGGTTACTTGTGAACAATGTTTTTCACCATCACGAGCGAAGGAAATGCCTTTGTAGAAATTGAATACGTTTCTCCCTTTGATATACATTGTCTTCTCATAAGCTTGCCTTGTATTAACAACAAAAGGGCCTACACTCATAGGCAACTTGTACATTAATCCT
Organism: Pinus albicaulis; assembly: GCA_034641835.2. Taxonomy (NCBI): domain Eukaryota; kingdom Viridiplantae; phylum Streptophyta; class Pinopsida; order Pinales; family Pinaceae; genus Pinus; species Pinus albicaulis. Next base: position 72,053 of record MU968387.1, read on the forward strand.
TTCTTCATAGGAAGAAAAATAGACTTGATCCACATTAAGACTTTGCCTTATAAATTCCAAGGCAAACGATCTCATAGGAACAAATGTTGGAAGCCTATGGGCTCAATGCGACTCCATATAGCCTTATTTGAGGCAAATCTTCAAAAACAAACCGGTCTCAGAATTTACAATTAGGTCTAATTGCAAGAACTCTACGGGCCTTTGGCAAGAAGCATGGAGGCGAGTTCCATTAAAATTTTATAAGTAGTGGTCATGAAATGCTCCACAAATTCAAATAAGCCGGCTTCGTTCTCTTCTCTGTCGGCCACCAAGTTATCCTTGTTGTTTATTTTTATTACCATCCATTATATTCAAACCAACACTCATGAATTCTTCAACATTATGGTATAAAAACAAGTAGACTACCAATGAGGGAAATAAAACCAACTTGTTAAAGGAAGGCAATCAGTGAGAATTCACCACTTCTTGCTAAAAAGGATGGGATATCAACACCACTCTGGTTTCATCATGAGTGAACATTCCCGGAGGCTGCCTTGTCAATTTCGCAGTCATCATCTCCCCCGGAATCTCCATAATACGGTAGGCCTGACACCTTCTTCGAACATCGTACATCAAGCGGAACTTTCTAAATTCAAATTGGGTCTTCTCTGGGACTTATTCAAAAACGACATACGGCGGTTAAACTCCTCATTTGAGAGCTCTCAAAATATTGAATCGGCAAAATCTTCGGAGAACTACAAAAGGAGAATCATTCTGCGGAAAAGCTTATAATGCGACGCATTAATTGAGTTGAAACCTGCCAAATATTTTCCCTTGGGAATTCATGACAAAACACTTATAGGGATACATCGACGAAACTATCCAAGAAATAAATTCGGGAAAGACACATGAGTTTTTGGAATATAGGCGGACAACACTCCCGAACTTTGCATAGCAGAAAACACGGGTGACTTGTCGGTGTTCAAGGTTACTTGATAATGCAAGAAGAGGATGGTTTTACGGATGAGGCGGTATCATGAACATCTTTCTCGCTATCTAGGAGGGGACTCGGACTCGACAAACCGGACGGTGATGCTTGCTTGGCCACGGTAAAGCCGGGAATTTTGAAAACAATTACGTATAGAATAGCACAAAGGTGGCGGGACGCGGTTTGAGCACGGGGAGCGGACGGACACAAATAAACCACGATAAGACGGAAAAACCCTTTTTGCCTCGTGCCGGGAATCATGCGAAATCAACGTGGAGAAACGGTGGCGGTGGATGACGTCATGCGGGGGGTGTAGTACGGCGGGGAAATCCTACCCATACCCCGTAATTAACGAGCCGAAGTGGAGTACGCCAAAAGGTCGGAGATACGGCCAGGTCCCGACTACGTCGGGGTACATAACGGTCGGGCGAGTTAACCCCCCGCGGTTACGTGTCTGCCGAACTCCTTTATATGATTGTACCTTGACTCAAAAAGATGCTCGACTTTAATCTTCATATATTAATATGAGGAACCCCAAAGATTATCTTGCATTCACATATATAAAAAATAAAAACGAAAAACATACATTTCCTAAATATGCTAGTACAAAACTTCATACTTAAAGCATATTTTTGAATTCTTTTGTTTTTTTTAATTTTTCTTTTCATAATTTCAAAATGAAATATAAAAAAGGATATGAACGGTGAATCCACAACATCTGGCTCCACCTGGGGATAGTGTTTTTACCACGAAACACTAAGAACCTGCAGATTAGTGCCTTCACCTCGGGCATGGAGTCACATATTTCTTGATGAAAATGTACAATGACCACACTGGATATATACATTGATGAACCAGCAACTGCTTAATGTCGAAAATAATGCTTGAGATATTGCCCGTTCACAGGCATATCCAGCACTCTCCTTCCAAATTTTCCAACATGAAAGTATTATTTCCTCGGACTTCATAAATTTTGAATGGGCCATACCACAAGGGATCAGATTTACCATGTTTGCCTTTCTCCTCCCTTCGTGTATCCCATCTCAGTATTAAATCTCCTTTCTGAAACAAAACTTCCTTTGCTTTTCTATCAAACACTGGCTTCATCTTTTGCTGATAAGTGAGCAAACTGTCCGGAACCTGATTTTTGTTTTCACTTAGTTCCATCACATTGTTCATTCTTCGTATCATGGCATTTGGTTCTGCTTGGGCATCTTGGAGAAAAGAAATCACAGGTTTTACCAATTGTGTGGGGAATAAAGCTTGAGTGCCGTACACCAGCTCATAAGGAGACTTGCCGGTAGACCTCCTTGTAGTCATTCTTGTTGCCCACAAGGCAAAAACTAGCTTCGTGTCCCAATTCTTTTGATTCTCACTTATTGTTTTCTTCAAAATTCTAACCAATGTTTTGTTGGAGGATTCTGCTAATCCATTTCCCTGCGGATGGTAAGCTGTAGAGTGAGACAATGTCACATTATAAGTTTGGCAAAAATTAATAAACCTGAGTGAACTGAAAACCTGAGCATTATCTGTCACAATCTTCACTGGGCATCCAAACCTGCTAAAAATATTCTCCTCCAAAAACTTCATTACTACTAAATCATTTGCTTTCCTGGTGGGAATTGCCTCCACCCACTTCGTAAAATAATCCGTAGCAGTAAGAATCCATTTAAACTGCCCACTGGATGGTGGATTGATTTCTCCAATGAAATCCAATCCCCATTGTCTAAAGGGCTCTTCAACGAAAACAGGGAGAAGAGGTAGCGGAGCCAGCTTTTTCTTTTCTGCAAATAATTGACATTTTTAACAGCTTCTGACTGTCTTGTAAACATCTGAAAACACAGTCGGCCAATAGAAACCCGATTTGAATATTTTGTGAGCAGTTACCTTCCAGCTGTAATGCCCTCCACACAAGCATTCATGATACTCTTTTATCACTTCTGAAATTTCCTCCTCTGTAAGACACAACAACAACATACCAGCTGGATCCTTCCAATATAATTTTGCTTCGATTATAACATAAGGCTGAGCCTTAAGTTTCAGGGCTCTGTATTTTGCTCTATTAATGGAAGGTGGACATGACAGAAAGCACAGATAATGTACAATATCCTTATACCATTCTGAACAGAGAAATTTATACTTAACTGCTGTTTTTGACTGATTATCACGGGTTTCTTCATTTGCTTCTTCTACGGGGGCCAGCAAATTGATTCCCAACGCTTGGAAGTTGGATTCTGTCAGTAATTTGGCCAATCCCAATCCTTTAACCAGCTTGGTTGGTTTTATATCCAAATCATACTCCTGGATTTTTGCGATCCATTTTTCTCTCTTACCTTCCACATCGCTTTGTACTAGCACATCTTTCACGGCCGAATTGGGAACGTACGCTAAAATCTGAGAATGAAGAACATAAGTTCTGAAAGATTTCAGTGCCTTTACCAGAGCATACACCTGTTTCTCCAATATGTTATAATTCAATTCTGCATCTCGGAGGACTTTACTAAAATATGCTACTGGCTGTTCCTGCTTTTCTTCATTTCTCTGCAATAAAACGGCTGCAATGGTTGAGGGAGAAGCAAATGAAAAAATTTGAAACGGTTTCAAATAGTCTGGACTGACTAAAACAGGTGCTTCCTTTAACGCCTCTTTGATTCTCTGAAAAGATTCCCTCGCTTCCTTGTCCCACTTTACTTCAGCATTCTTTTTTAACATGTCAGTAATCTTTTTAACTATTTCAGCATAATTAGGGACAAACCGCCTTAGGAAATTAATTTTTCCAAGGAAACGCTGAATATCTTTTTTACTTCGTGGCAGAGGGATCATCTGAATGGCTTCAACTCTGGCTGGATCAATCTTCACTCCTTCTTTTGAAACAATGTGTCCTAGTAATTTACCCTCCTCCAGGGCAAATAAAGACTTCTTGGGATTCAGTGATAATCCAAACTTTCGGCACTTCATGAAGGCTTTTTGTAAATGTTGTAAATGTTCCTCATCAGACTTCGAAAAGATTGTGACATCATCCAAATAAACCACTACAAACGTGTCTCCCACAAATGCGATGTCCATCGCCCTTTGGAATGTGGCCCCTGCGTTCATCAGGCTGAATGGCATCCTGGCGTACATGAACGTTCCCCAAGGCGTAGTGAAAGCGGTTTTCTTCTGATCCTCCTTCTCCACTGCTACTTGATTATAACCTAAGAACCCGTCCACCATAGACAGTCTATAAGCACCGGTCACTTTTTGTAAGGCAAAGTCCATTTTCGGCAAAGGATAATTGTCTTTTAATGAAGCCCTGTTCAAATTCTTGAAATCCACGCATAGCCTTATCTCTCCGTTCTTCTTTCGGACAGGCACAAGGTTAGAAACCCAATCTGAATACCTGAGTGGGACGATTATCTTGGCTTGCAACAATTTCTTAATTTCCTTCTCGATTGGAGCCAACAGCAAGGGATTAATCTGCCTAAGCTTCTGTTTATGTGACTTGATTCCATCCTTGAGTGGAATCTTGTGCTGTATGATGTTCTTATCATATGTTTTCAAATCATCATATGACCAGGCAAAAACATCTTTAAATTGTTTAAACAACTCTACATACCTTTCTTTATATTCCTTCGGAATCCCTTTGAAAAGTTTGACCATTTTAGGCTCTTGCGGTGTGCCCAAATTGCAATCTTCCACTGGCTCATCTTGGTTCATCTTCTTTTGATCCACAGCAACATCATTAGCCCCAAACAATCTTTCAAGCGGTACTAAGCCTCTGGGTAAGACATTGTCTTTTAACTGAATAATTTCTTGACCATTGATCTCCTTTTTAAAGGTCTTACCAGCCAACTCGTCTTCATCACTTTCTAGATCAATCTGATGATCCTCAAAATCCTCAGTCATCAACAGAAACTGCTTAATCTGCTCATCATCTTCGAAGACCTGCCAATGTTTAATATTATCAAGAATCGAAGGCCTATGTCTCATCTCTATTTCATACCTTAGTTTCACGCTGATAGGAGGCTTGAACGTACTTGCTGCAACCGCCAATGAATCTGCCAATCTATTTTCTTCTCTTGGCACAAAATGTAAATTGAATGCTTCAAAATAATTCTCAATCAGATCCCATACTTCATTCCGGTATGCTCGTAACCTGGGATGTTTGGTTTGGCATAAATTCTTGATCTGCCTTATAATCAACTCTGAATCTCCAAACACAGTCATAGCTTTAATTCCCATCTGCTTAGCTGTCTGCAAACTAATAATTAATGCCTCATATTCTGCGACATTATTAGTAGATTTGAACTCCAATTTGAAAGAAAAAGGCATCAAATTACCTTCCGGAGAAACAGAGATGAAACCCGCTCCAGTACCTTCTTTGGAAAATGCTCCATCAAAATAACACTTCCACGGATTTTCTGAATGTAATTCCTTATGTACAATTTCTGAATCAAGCTTCCCCTGAGATTCCTCAGCAAATTCTGCAACCTCCTGCAGCATGAAACATGACAGGTCGTCCTTCTCTTGGCCATAAATTGGTGAATTACTTTCATCTTTCTTGGTAGCAGTTTTTTGAAATCTGGTCTCTCTATACAACCTTCTCTCTTCACCATTGAAAACGGGAATAATAGCATACGTAAAGTCCAGTTTCAAAACTCCTCCCAGCTTTGCTCCCCATGATCTAGATAATAACATTCCAAACCTGGCTGGAATATATGCCACTACAACGTCCATCATAATGCTTTTGGCTGGGATTTGGGCCAATGAAACAACCATATCTTTAATGAGACCTACACACTTAACCCTCTTTGAGTCAAAAGAGTAAAGATCTCTGTATGGCTTGGTGATTTGTAAATTTAACTCCTTCATCACACTCAATGGCATCAGATTGTGTGATGCACCAGAATCTAGCATACAATTGTGCAAAACGAAATCATGTAAGAGAAGAGATATATAAAAAGGAGGAACAGATGAATCTACCTCTTCCACATGAGGTCCAAACGTCACCACTGGCTTTTCTTCTTGCAGATTCACTGTATCACTCACTTCGTCAGGCTGGGACAGATGGATAAATTCAGGGATTTCTTTTTTGTAACCCGGTGTTTTTATGAGTTCAAGAAGAGGTACTTGTATCTTTACTTTTTATAACTCTTTCGACAAACTGAAAGTTTGATTTGATCTTGTCAACTTTTCAGGGTCTTCTTGATCTTTTTTGGAATTTAGATTCTGATTAGGAACTGTAACCACCTTCTCCAAAATGTTAGAATCTTTATCTTTTGTCTGGGATGTTTCAGCTTGCTGCTTACCTTTCTGCAATGGAGTCGCCTTTGGAGTAGGTGCTGCTTCTAGTTCTTTTTCTTCATTTTCTTGCGTCCTCAACCTCTTTTTTGACCTCAAGTCATACTTCTTATGCAACTCGGATTGCATAAAATCTGTGAATTGTTTACAGTAATCGTCCATCTCTTCTTGATCAAATGAGGGTTCAGCTTCTTCTTCTTCCTTCTCTCCTTCTGTTTCGTCGTCTTCCATATACACAGCAGAAATTCGAGCATCATCTTCTCTCTCATCATCTTCATCTGCTGAACGGGACGGGGCTGCTTCTATGTACAAAGGTGCTTGCACCTGATCTTGATCCTTTCTTTCTCTTTGTAGAATTTGCAAGGGTTGTTTTTTGAATTGGGGATTAAAAACCCCTCTATTCTGTCTTGCAGGCTTGCTATCTATTTCCAACTTTACCAACTTATTTGAAAGATTTTTTATGACCTTAGTCATGTCTTCAATTCTCTGATCCTGAGCTGAGGCTTCCTCTTTAGCTTTTCCTTTATCTGAAACTTTACCAGCAGCAGACATATTTTCTTCAATCTCCAAAGCATCAGTTTGAATCTGTTCCAACGTAGGAGACCTTCTTTCCCTCAGCGTGAAACTGAAATCTGGTTCAAAAGCACCAGCAAAAACAACCCTTGCTCCAATTGGAGGGGGTTTCATTTCAACAGGCAAACTATTATACAATTTTTTAAATCTTTTAACAAAATCGTTCATATTTTCATCAATTTTTTTCTTGATTGCATTAAATTCTGTCAAAGAATAACCGTGGTCCCTTTTTTCGCCCCATCTCTCAATGAAACGTCTTTCCAGGGCATCCCAATCATTAATGGAACCATTCTGTAATCCTTTGAACCATTTCATTTCCTCTCCACTCAGAGACTGAACGAAAAGTCTCATGACAACATCCAAATGTTCAACATTTAAATTCTCTGCAAAAGTGCAAAACAGGGGCAAGTGCTGTTCTGCAGTTATTTCATCTTCACCAGTAAATCTGGGGAGTAACTTGAGATACTCCTGAGGCAAATCATGCAACGGTTGTGGTAGATTTAAAGGTGCATATATGTTCATCAAGAAAGCAGGGGCTGCAAGAACTGCCATGTTTACGCCCGGGTTAACTGCTCCTTGAGCGGGGGTAAAATGAATACCAGTTGTGGGAAAAGATGAATGAGGTGAAACAACTGATATGGGAATGGGACTTTGAACAATCGCAGAAGAGCTGGCAGCTGTATGTGGCTGAGTTTCTGTAAAAGGGAAAGACACAAACTCCAAAGATTGCTCTTCTAATGTGGGTTCTTGAAAATGAATGGGTGATGGTGATGATTCTTCTTCTGAGAAAATGAGTTTCTTGGAAGCTTTCTTGGATGAGAAAACGTGTGAACTGCTGCCAGGTGCGAGCAGTGTGGTTTCAGGTGTAACTAATATTTTTGGTTTCTGGCCCTTCTTTAAAACAAGCTTCTCAGGATTTGACAAAACGGGAACTGTTTGCTGAGAGGTGTCTGACCTCGTGTGAGGTTTCTTGGGAGCCAGAGCTATTTTCAAAAATCACAGCGTACTATTTCCTCCTCTCTGAGCAACCAGAGGAAATGTAGAACAAAACCCAGGGAAGAACTTCGACTCTTCGTTCCCCGGCAACGGCGCCAATTAATGTTGTTCCTTGAGAAACAATTCTTGGCTGTGTACAACAATCCGTGCTCAAGACATTAAAGATTATGTCACAAAATGTATATATGTGTCTCTGTTTCTTAACCCTTCAAATATTAGTAATATATTTCCCAAATATCAAATCTTTATTAGCTCTGCAATGCCAGATTCCTTTTATATTGAAGTGAGTGAATGGAAGACGAAGAAAGAAAAGGATTTTAACTTGTCATGCTGCTTTAAACAGAAACTGCCATCATAAAATCCTGAAGAAATGAAAAAAAAATAAGCTAAAGGAGAGGAGCGCCCATTAAGGATGTTTAACTCTTAGATATATAAATATCAAGAGACCTGCAGCTCTAATCACTCTACTTTAATCACAGATATGGAAATGAAATGAAAACCAAGAAAACTCTTCAACACAGATGGAATGTTGGAAACTTGCAAAACCTTTTCATTCATTCAATATTGCTCAGTACAAAATTAGCCTTCAAAGGTTCAAAACTCAGAACCTTCTTTCTTCCTTAAGATGTCTTTAAATACAATCTGAACAAAGATGGTTTCAGTTATAAAACTGATTCTAACTAACTGTAACTGCTTAACTACTCTTTGTAACGGAGGTACATGCCTCGGAAACATTTCATTACATTTGCATAACTTCACTTAAAACAAAATAAAATATGATAACTCCTAATCTAAAGGAACTGATGTTCCTGGAATAGCAGCTGACTCAATGATTACTTGCGGCTGAACGGCTACTTGTGGCTGCTTGGCTGGAAATCCTTTTTCTGTGTCAATAGAAAATTTCTTACATTCCTTCCAGAGCTTATCTTGAGTTATTGGAGCATTCTTATAACGATGATATTCTAGTGTGAAGGCAACAACATGACTGTGAGTGAGGTTACTTGTGAACAATGTTTTCACCATCCACAGTAGAAGGAAATGTCTTTGTAAGAAATTGAATACCGTTTCTCCCTTCAGTATCTGTGTCTTCTCATAAGCTTGCCTTGTGTTAACAACAAAAGGGCCCACACTCATGGGCAACTTGTACATTAATCCCTTCTTCATAGGAAGAAAATGAACTTGATCCACATTAAGACTTTGCCTTATAAATTCTAAGGCAAACAGTCTCATGGGAACGAATGTTGGAAGCCTATAAGGCTCAATACTGACTCCATATAGCCTTATTTCAAAATAATCTTCAAAAACAAACCAGTCCCCATATTTACAATTAGGTCCTAATTGCAAGAACTCCTGGGCCTTTGGCAGAAAGCATGGAGGCAGAGTTCCATTAAGAATTTTATAAGCAGTGGTCATGAAATGGTCCACAAATTCAAATAAACCAGCTTCGTTTTCTTCTCTTCTGACCATATCAGTCCAAAGCAAAACTGACTGTTTACTTTTATTACTATCCATTATATTCAAACCAACACTCGTGAATTCTTCAACATTATAATATAAAAACAAGTAGACTACCAATGAGGGAAATCTGAAATAACCTGTTAATGGGAAAGCAATCAATTGAGAATTCACCACTTCTTGCCAAAAGGATGGGATATCCAACACCACTCCTGGTTTCATCATGAGAGTGAACATTCCCAGGGCTGCCTTGTCAATTTCGCGATCATCATCTCTCCCCAGAATCTCCATAATACAGCTAAGAACTGACCTGTATTCAACATTAAATACATCTAAACTGAACTTTCCCGATTCAAATTGTGTCTTCTCCGGACTTGATACCAAAAACGACATGCAGCGGTTAAACTCCTCATTTGAGATCTCCTCGAAATATTGAATCGACAGGCTCCGGAGGCCCTGCAAAGGAAATCATTTTCTGGAAAACATAATGCCTGACGCATTAATTGAGTTGAAACCTGCAAAATATTTTCCCCTTGGGAATCCATAACAAAACACTTGCCGGGGTACATAGACGAAACTAACCAAGAAATAAATTCGGGAAAGACATGAGTTTTTGGAATACAGGCGGACAACACTCCCGAACTTTGCATAGCAGAAAACACAGGTGACTTCTCAGTGTTCAAGGTTACTTGATAATCCAAGAGAGGATGATTTACGGATGACGCAGTATCATGAACATCTTTCTCACTATCTAGGAGAGGGCTCAAATTTGACAAACTAGACAATGATGCTCACTTGGCCATGATTGACAAGAATTTTGAAAACAATTCAACTGAATAGCGCAAAGGTGGCGGGACGCGGTTTGAGCAAGGCAGAAGGACACAAATAAACCACAATAAGACGGAAAACCCTTTTTATAGACTGCGGGAATCATAATAAATGCGAGATCGACGTGGAGAAACAGCTGGCAGTGGATGACGTCATGCGGGGGGTCGATGAGTACGACAGGGAAATCCTACCCATACCCCCCGTAATTAACCAGAACCGTCGATCGCGAGGTCGGAGATGCGGCCAGAGTCATTGCGGGGGTCGGTACATAATGGTCGGGCAAGTTAACCCCCCGCAGTTGCATATCCGCGAGCTTCTTTGTATGATGGTGCCTTCCGCTCGAAAATCTGCTCGAGCTTTAACCTTTATATATTAATATGACAACCTAAATTTGACACCCGCTTCACATATATAAAAATAAAAAAGGAAAAACATGCATTCCCCCTTTTTTTATGCTAAAGTACAAAACTTCATACTTAAAGCATATTTTTGAATTCTTATCTATTTTTTTTTTTGAATTTTCTTTTCATAATTTCAAAATGAAATATAAAAAGGATATGTAGATAATGATCCACAACATTACGCATTCTTGGAAAAACACTCCTCTTTTAGATTTCTCAAGGAAAACAGCAAATGGATCTTGGAATGATACCTGATCTTGAGGACTTGAGACATAAGCTTCATTCAGGACTACTCTTTCTTCCACTTGGCTATGCTTGAGGCTCTTTTGGGAAAGAAACTCTTCCTCTTCCTCATGATCACCTGAACTGTCAGACTCATCATATATTGCAGTATAGTCCTCTTGCCAAGCTGATGTGTTCTGATTGAGTGGGTTGGAATCTCTATGAAGGTCATCATGTTGATGAGCAGGGATACTCTTTGGTAGTAAATCCTCTTAAGAAGGTGGTGCAACAACTCTCATGTGATTATCAACTTCTATGCCTTCATCTGCAATTTGTAATTCAATGGAACTTGGTGGCTGCAAATCTAGAGTTAAGGAGGATTCCATGTCCCAAATGATTTCCTCAACCATTTCAGGAAAAGGATTGCTATTGACAATTTGCTCAAGAATTTCATCATCCTCCTCAACCTCAACATCAAAGCTGAAAGGATGTTGATTTCCAATTATGTGAAATTTATTTCTGATGGATTGAAGTGAAGTAGAGAAAAAAGTCAGAGACTCTTCACTTACTTCCAAACTTTCAAGGCTTTCCTCATCAATGTCATAGGTGACTTGTCTTGGCTGATTACTACTTTCAATCTGATGATAGTGAACTTCATCCCACAAATCAGCCGCTGATGGCTCTGCAAGGTTAGCTTCTATTTGGACAACATCATCATCATCAGACTGATCAAAATTTGGAGAATCATCAACATAAATAATCTCACCAATCAAACATATTCGATTACTAGTTTCTTCTTCCTTCAATTGATCTACGAGTTCACTTTCTGACTTATGGTCGACAGGATTAGCAGGAGAATGAGCAGAAATGTTTTGTTCATATGAAGGCTTAGAGGCTGGGTGAATGTTTAGCATTTGATTTATTTCCTCTTCAGTCAAAAGAGGAGGAATTTTTCTCTTTCTTTGGATAGAATTACATCAAAACTCTTTCTCTTGTGAAGGATGATTTTGAGGCTGAATGTTTTCTTGAGCCTCACCGAGAAGAGATGGTGAATCATCACTTGTGCCTTCAGAGAGATCCTGTGGGTTTTCTTCTATTTCCTGATTGGGCTCTTCCTCAAATAACTCCCCTAGGCTATCATGATAGCTATCTTGAGTATGAAATGCATGGAGTTCTTCTAATAAATCTTCAGGATGCCAATTCCCTAAATATTCATCAATGTTTACAAGGGGTTGTATGAAATCTTCAGATTGATCACCACAATTTTTAGCTAATGATAAAGATGGAAAATATTCTTTATAACGTTCATAAAACACCTTGTGGAAATCTTTCAAGGAAAACAAGCTACCAAGTTTTAACCATTCATACCATTCTCTAGGCTTACCCTCTAAAGTTTCCATAAACATTTTCATGAGGCAATCCTCATGCCATTCAACCTTTATCTTCCATACATGTATATGAAATTTAATGAGATGTAACAAGGGGTCATCACATTTTTCATCTTGAAATATAGGCACGTTTTTAATCCAATTTATCTGAGGCATTTTATGTGGAAATCCAGGGATATGATCTCGGTTCATCGGAGCATATCTCCTTTGTATTCTTGGATCCATATTTGTTAATCAGAAAGGATCACTGTGTATTTTCAACCAGTCTAGAGTTCTCTACCAGTGGAGTCTTTTGGTCTATTGAGTGTTGTGGAGTTTCCAGGTGGAAGATTTGAACTTTGTTGTCCACCATCAGCATGATTGGGATTGCTTAATGCATCCCCAGGGGAGTTTATAAGAACTAGTGGAATAATAGGCCTACTGGAGGCTAGTGGAGTCGTCAGGTGGATGTTTTTAGTTGTTTTTAAGATATGTGTCTATGGTCCACCACAAATACTGACAAAAACCAATCTAGGAATGTTTTTTGGGGTTTTCCGAGTTCCTTTATGTAGCCCTAAGGTTCGTAAGAGTATCCTATAGCCGAGTCATCATCTTGCTAGGATGGTGAGACAACCAAATTATACTGTTTGGCTATTAACTTGAGTTCTCTATGATTTTATGAAGGTTTCTAAAGTCCTAAGGGATACTTAGATTTTCATTGACATCAGAGTTTGCATCATGATCACCATTGTCTTAGTGATAGTGATGAGGTAGCTATAAATCATAGGATACTAATTAATCAAGGGATTCTGGAGTCCTAAGGGGTACTTATATTGTCACTAACTCAGAAGGTCCCACCATGATCACCATTATGTTAGTGTCTCGTGATTTAGCAGATTGGTAGACCAAATGCACAGGGTAACATCAAACCAGTCTTTGGAGTCCTAGGACCTAGCCTTCCTGGACTCAGAGAGGGCTCTCTCTATTATGCATGAAGGATGTGAAATTGTTTGATTTGGATGGTTGATTTTAGGCTAGATTTTTAAGTGTAGGTTTGTTGTTTGTTTTGGTTGGGGTAAGATGATCAAGTAGGATAGGTTGTAATGTTCCAAATATGGAACTCTATAATGGTCCTGTTATGATGCATAAGCTTAAAATATACATAATAAACACATAGATATAATTCTTAGCAACAGCAGCAACTTTTACTTCGTTTCATGATCTGGAAAGTGGGGAAAAATGGTATTTTATGCCATAAAAAGGTTTTTTTCAGAAATGAGCGTGAAAATAAGCAGGGAAAACGGCTAGATATGATATCTTAGGTCATGAGGGAACTATGCTCCGAATTTTAGCTCAAAATAATGCTTCTAGCTATGTTAACCAGCTCCTCCTTTCCCGACTAGGCTAGAAAACATTGATTTCCCATGACTTTGCTAAACAAAAATTTCTGAATACTGTGAGAGCGTAATTTTCATGAGGGCTTCTACATAAAATGATGGAATAAGTCCTATAATAAGTTTATATTAGTAATACAACAAATAAATGGAGGTTTAATCACTTACACAGTAAAAACAAGACACCTGGCAAGGTTTCCGGCAAAATGCATGTACAAAGAAGCACTACAGAAAATAACGCAGTTCCTTGCAACATTGTATTAAAAATAACTTAATATGACATATAAATGCTTAATAATATAGATAATGGCCTTAGGCCTTCTTATTGGAGCTCCCGAAGGGAAATAAGCACCTCCTCCTCAAATATTAGCATACAATCAAAGGATGCAGCTCTACTGTTGCTGCTCTTGCATAAAAGATGCAATTTACTGAAGGAGACTACATTGTGGCTGAATTTGGATGAATGGACTTAAGCCAAATATATAAATTAAGCTCTAATCCTTCCCTCTTGATCCCTTAAGCAAGCTTATCTAAAGAGAGGATGGAATTCCTACACAGGAATTCCTTGCACTAAGCAGTGCAGCAACTCCAGCTAAACAGTTGAAGCATGCAAGTCGTCTCAAGACCAAAATAGCTGAATACATGAATGATATCCCTTTGATGCTATGCCTTCCTTTTATCTTTGGTTAGCCTCCTCACCCTGAACCCCACACAATGTTGAGGTGACTTATTCATGAAGCTTCCTCTTTCAAAATTGCGCTGCCCTAGCTTGCTTCCCTCCTCTTGTGTTGCGTTGTTGAATTGGTCAACTAATCCACCTCCAATGCCTCTTTTCACACTAGGTATCTTCAATCTAGTTTACATATGTGTCTTAGGCTGATTCTTGTTCACATTGAACCGGTTTGCTTAGGTGATCTCGTCCTCCTCAAGAATGCATGTTGACTTAGTCAAACTTGACTATGTCCTCATCTATTTTGCCCATTTTCACACTTGCAAGTGTAAATTTCAGCTCCTGAAGTGATCCCCTTCCTTATGAAGGTGGAAATTATTCGTATTTTTATTTTTCATGGGCTCCCTTACCCATTTATTCCTCTCCTAGGTGAAAGTAGCAAAATCTAATGTTCCAAATTGCTTGTTACAAAATTGGGAACATTACAGTCCTCCCCTCACAAATGTTTCTTGTCCTCAAGAAACTGCAAGGATAGGACTAAAGAGAATACTCTTCTCCCCTGTATCACCCTCATAAGATGAAGACTCCTAAGGATCAAGGTGTTGCATTATCAATATATCTCCAAGTTTCTCCTCCTAAGTGTGTAAGCTATTTAAATAGCTGACATTTCTGACAGTGAAATATCTATGGAAGCAACAATGGGCTGTTTGAAGGTCCTCTTGAAGCATGAGGGCTGATGTAAATTGGGATTCATCATCCCCTTTTGAGTCTCTTCCTCCCCAAGCTATCAACCAAACAAGATGAGTCACCCTCCAATATGGCAACTCATGAAGGATCTCTTCCTCCTTGAGCTCCTGCAAAGAAGGTGGGCTACATAGCTGACTATGTGGAGGAAGAAGGTAAATCTCTCGTTGCTTCTCTCTCCACTTATGATACATATGGGGTTGCTGCTGATATATGGCTGAAATATAATGGTCTTCAAGAAATACCCAAGCCACCCCATCAAATCCAACACCCGTGAGGTCTCTCCTCCATGAACTCAAACCTCCCAAATGAGTCCTCTCACTTGAAGGCATGATGTATAGCATGGAAATCAAGGTCTTCCCACTATTCTTTTTGAAATATGCAGCTTGTATAATGTGAAGAATCATCTTGTCATTGGACCTCCTTACCCCTTGTGCCACTCCTCCAATGGTGCTTCCTACAATCAATGTTTTAGGAGCATAATATGGAAGCATAAACATATGAAAACAAGGAGGTAGAACATAGTCCCAAACATGGACCCAACACAGGGCATTCTTTGCCTGCCTCAATTCATAGTGCAACAAGTGTTTGTTCAGCCACTTGTTTTCTGCCACATTCATTTTACAAAATGGAATCATGGAAGCATAATTTGGTGCCAATGATGCACACCGAAAACCATGTGGCATTCCCCCACAATCCACAAATAGAATGGCCATCATAAACACTGCAAATGGCCTCAAGTACATAAAAATATAATATGCAAGAAGGAAGGACTCTTCTTGGTATGATATGCTGCTCATATAGATAAGGAAGCATAAAATACAAAACAAAATTTTACCTCCTCCATCATGTACTTCGGTCATTGAACTGAAATGGCTCAAGTGTAAATTCTCCCTTGCTGCAGGTGAGTAGGGAAGTGGTTGTGCCGACCTTTTATTCATCTTCCAGGCTATGCATCTCTCCATATTCTGATATACATTCAATTTAATGCCCTTCCAAGTGAACTCCTCCATTGAAGGATGGGATGCATAAAAATGCATGGAAGGAAAGTCCACAAATGCTGCATGTAGATCTTTCTCCTTGTGCTTGTGAATCCAAGCCAAGAAGGTCAAAACATAGTAAGGGATACTCTCATCCATTACTTCCTCATGCCCATATTTTACATGCTTCCATGGTGCATTACTTGTGAAGTGGTCTTGGGAACACTTCAACAAGCAATCCAAGCCCCTAAGTGACAGCGTTGCTAGCCTTTGGAGTAGGGCTACCGTCATCTCAAAGCTAAATTCTTTGACATAGATTGTGTCAAATAATCTTCCCAAAATGTTGTTGTACATGTAGAGATCCTCCCAAGTTGGAGGTGTTGCTCCTTGCACTATGCTAGTGCCATCCCTTACTCCTGCAGCATCATGCCAAGTGTGAGAGCAAATCTGCCCTTGCTGTCTCCCAATCCTCCAAAGCAACAAATGACTTTTCTGCCTCACCATACCTCCATCATACAACCTATGTGGTGAAAACATAATGATCTCATCACCATGATGCATCCACACTCCTTGCTGCCCCATTATGAAAGTATCTTGCCAATCTTCCTTCCTCTTCTCACCCCATGGAAAAGGACATGTCATAGGTTGACCAAACTCTCTCAAGAGTAGCCAACGCAGTCTTGCCTCTTGTTGCCCAGTATCATAGAGTTTCAAGTAACTTTACAGCTTCTTGCTCTCTATCCACATCCACATATACATTTATGGATTCCTCCCATCATTCTTCATCTTGGCACTCCTCCAAAAGAGACTACCATCCCCCCATATCACATTTTTCTCCTTGCATCTCATGGGATGCTGAAATGCAATTCCTTGGAGACCTCCAAGAAAAGATCTTTCATCAATGATTATCTTGGATCCATAGGGACCGAAAGGATCTGAAGGAAAAGCCTCCTTGTTGCTACCTCTTGACAATGCTATAAACCTCCTCCAAGGTGTTTTGGCTATCTCATGTGTCAACTCCCAAATGAACATGTGGTTTTGCATGAATTTTCTTGGAGAAAATTTCACTCCAACCTCCAAGAATTCACACTCCAACCTCAAGGGTTGTGTGTAACTCATCAGTGATACATAAGGTTGAGGGTTCAAATCTCCCTTCATCCCTCCAAGCTTGCACAACGCAGTGCAATCCTGCTACTCTATCTCAGCAATACCATTTGATCCTGGGCCATATGCAAACAAATCTCCAACCCTTTCCATAAAATTTTATGAAATGTTAAGACATGGAGACTTAAGCATACTTTTGTGAGCCTTTGGGACATCTTCTATGGCTGCAAGAGGTCCTCTCTTCAATGTGTTGGCTAATCCACCCGCTGGTGTAGAAGGCTACTCTATCAAGGCCATGGTAGTGTTGGTACTTGCCTCCTCCCCTGGTGGTGTGGGTCTACTCTCCTCTGATCTCCCTCCATAAAAGGTTTTGATCAGTTCTTGAGTAAACTTATAAAAATAATTCACCCTTGTGTGGCTTAAGTGGCTGCACCACCAAGCATTGGCTTCACCTTCTAGGTGTAGCGCTATAACTTCTGCTGCCTCCTTCTCTTCCACTGGGTGAAATAGGAAGAATGTCTCAAGCTTCCTTGCCCAAGCTATTTCTATATTTGACCCATAAAATTTAGACAATAGAAATCTATTGCCTTTAATCTCTTTTTGGCTGCAAGGTCTCTTCTCTTCTCTCAGTTGAATAAACTGAGGAAAAGCTAGGGTCTCTTTGAAAGCCCTAGGTTGGAAATTGTACTCTTCCAAATACCCACTCAATATTTCATGCTCTAAGTGGTCTTATTTCTTTCTACTTCCTCTATGAAAACAGGAAGTGCATGCATCTTCTTTTGCTTCTTGAAACCTTCTAGAGGTCTCACTGCAACTCTCTCCTCCTTGAAACCGTTTTGGAGTTTCAATGCATTTCTCTTCTGCTTTCTTCTTATATCTGAAAATGGATGAGATTAAGCTCATCCTATCCATAATTTTTTCCTCCTCTTCTTCTTATTTTCTGATTGGATCTGAAATCCACAGGCCGAGCCAAGATGGCAGCTCCGATACCACTGTAATGTTCCAAATCTGGAACTCTGCAATGAATAAGTTGTATAAAAGTCCTGTTATGATGAATAAGATTAAAATATACATAAGAAACACATAGACATAATTTTTAGCTACATCATCAACTTGAACTTCGTTTCATGATCTGGAAAGTGGGGAAAAAGGGTATTTTATGCCCTAAAAAGGTTTTTTTCAGCAATGAGCGTGAAAATAAGTAGGGGAAACGGTTGTATATGATATCTTATGTCATGAGGGACCTATTCTCCGAATTTCAGCTCAAAATAATTCTTATAGCTATGTTAAATAGCTCCTCCTTTCTCGATTAGGCTAGAAAACATTGATTTCCTATGACTTTGATAAATAGAAATTTCTGAATACTGTGACAGCGTAATTTTCATGAGGGCTTCTAAAAAAAATGATGGAATAATTCTGATAAGAATTTTATATTAGTAATACAGAAAAGAAATGGAGATTTAATCACTTATACAGTAAAAACAAGACACCCGGCAAGGTTTCTGGCAAAATGCATGTACAAAGCAGCATTGTAGAAAATAACGTAGTTCACTACAACCTTGTATTAAACATAACTAAATATGACATATAAATGTTTAATAATACAAATAATGGCCTTAGGCCTTCTTATTGGAGCTCTCGGAGGGAAATAAGCACCTACTCCTCAAAGATTAGCATACAATCAAAGGATGCAGCTCTACTGCTACTGCTCCTGCATAAAAGACGCAGTTTACTGAAGGAGACTATGTTGTGTCTAAATTTGGATGAATGGCCTTAAGCCAAATACAGAAATGAAGCTCTAATCCTTCCCTCTTGATCCCTTAAGCAAGCTAATCTAAAGAGAGGATGGAATTCCCACACAGGAATTCCTTGCACTAAGCAGTGCAACAACTCCGACTAAACAGCTGAAGCATGCAAGTGGTCTCAAGACAAAAATAGCTGAATACATGAATGATCTCCCTTTGATGCTATGCCTTCCTTTTATATTTGGTTAGCCTCCTCACCTCGGACCCCACACAATGTTAAGGTGACTTCTTCATGAAGCTTCCTCTTTCAAAACTACGCTGCCCTAGCTTGCTTCCCTCCTCTTGTGGCTACGTTGTTGACTTGGTCAACTAATCCACATCCAATGCCTCTTTTCACACTAGGGATCTTCAATCTAGTTTACATATGTGTATTAGGCTAATTCTTGTTCACATTGAACCGGTTTGCTTAGGTGATCTCTTCCTCCTCAAGAATGCATGTTGACTTAGTCAAACTTGACTATGTCCTCATCTATTTTTCCAATGTTCACACTTGTAAGTGTAAATTTCAGCTCCTGAAGTGATCCCCTTCCTTATTAAGTTGGAAATTATTCATATTTTTATTTTTCATTGGCTCCCTTACCCATTTATTCCTATCCTAGGTGAAAGTAACAAAATCTAATGTTCCAAATTGCTTGTTGCAAAATTGGGAACATTACATAGGTGTAGTGAGAGGTTATCAAATAAATTGGGCTATGGAGTCTATAAATTCATTGATATCTCAATAATGAATCAAGATACATCACAGGGAAAATCTAGTGTAGTTAATGGATCTTTAAAGTTTATGTGTGAGGTGAAATGGACATTTAGTTTGGGAACCAAGGTAGGGCAAAGGGCAGTTAAGAATCCTTTGTCAAATACCTATGAACAGAGAGATCTTAAATACTGATAAGAAAAGATACTAGTCATCAGATAGGGCACACCATTTACTCAGTAACAATACTTTTAAACAAATACACATTCAAGATATACAATCCAGTGGAGCAAATGAAGACAGACAACTTATCTAACTTCAATGATTCTACTTTCATGATTTGAAAACATATGAGAGACAAAAAAACATCAAAAAATGAAGAGGGAACGACTAAGCATCATTCATTAAACTATAAATAACTTTGAGGCAAACTAATAAGCATATACAAAGGGCAAGATCAAAACAGGACCTCTTTGGCTTAACCTAATCAATCAAAACATCAAATAGGGATTTCAAGACAGATTTTAGATAGCATAAAACAAACAGAGATTACCATGAATCATGTTTGTAAACTAGCATATTAATCTAATAATGAAATAGACAAGCTTAGGTGGGCCTAAGGAGCAACTAATAATTACTTAAACTAACCCAGCAGAAGAAAACATAAAGACAATAACAAACAGGAGGACTGAGGTGCCTCAAACAACATTTCTCATCCTATAATCTTCTGAGCTATTGAAATATAGAAAGATGGACATATGGAAAACAAGAAAAACATGAAAAAATGAGAGATACATCACCATTAACTAAACTCATGGATCCTGCAAGCAAGCCTTCATCACCATCAATCAAGGAAAATCATTCACAAGCTCCACAACACTAAATTGTTCTTCGACTTCCAAAAACCATGTATTTCTCTTAAACACATCAAATTCCAAACATTACAATGAATCATCATGCCTTATATAAAAATAAAGGAGAAGAAATATCTAAGAGAGTATCTAGAAGCCTATTGGCCAACAAGAAATATCCTAATTTGTCCTTGAGGCCTTGCAAGGCCCAACGCACAAAATATCCAAAATAAATATATTTTCGGCCATTTGTGGCAAAGAAATTGACCTTTGAGGCTTCACATGCCTCTAAAATCTTGCTAAATGCACATTTTAACTTTTCAACCATAGGAGCGTAGCATTGTGCCTTAGGCTGATTTTCCAAGCCAGGAGCGTAGCACATGGACAATAAAAAAAGGGTCATTTTGCAACAGATTTGGAGGCCTTCTCGATGTTGAACAAGGCTCTGTGATGGCTCGTTGGAAATCCCTTGAAGTATACCTTCTAAATATACCCTTGTTTCTCCAATCTGGCCTCTGAAACCTGTTAAAAAACCAAAAATTCTAAGACTGGTAGGAGCGCAACACATGTCTTGAAAAGCAAGCAGAATGGTGAAAAAATGGGTGTTTTTGAACCTTGTGGGGGACCAAAACAACTCCAATTTCTCTGAAAATTGGTGAGAATACTATATCAGTGATGAGAAATCCAAAAATGCAAGTCTTTCCTCCTGAATATGCTCCGAAAAAATAGCGTAGCGCAGGTGTGCTACTCTCCTAGCCTCAAAATTTGCAAAAAAAACAAAATTTTGTCAAAGTTTTCCCAAATTTGGTGGAAGAGTGCCTCATGGGTTTTGGGAAACCTATAGAGCAGCTTGGGCTAAGATTCCAAGCCTAGCTTTTTCTTTTTCCTCTTTTGGTGCTGGGAGCTTGCCTTGAGCCTTCTTCAATTTGACCCTTGCAAATTGATTTCTTTGGGCATAATGGTTGGTCGTTCTTCTTTGTAACTCCATATTAGCCTTTTCTAGCTTGGCCTCAAGGTGTATGTTAGCCCGTTCAAGCAATGATTCCCTATCATGTTCAATTTCCTTTGCAAGTAGGTCATTGAGAGGAATTTTTTCTGTAAGGGCTGATTCTTCTTCTTTTTGCTTTGCCAATGCTTTCCTTAGACCCATAGTTCTAGGTATCCTTCTAGTTTGACCTACCTCATCACTACTCTCCTCATAAGTTCCCATCAACTCATTTATCTTCATTTGTGCCTTTTGGGATTCTTTCCGGACTTTAAGGGCTCTTGCTTCATAAATTTCCATTTGCGCTCTTAGCTGTTTATTCTCTAATTCAAAGGCATTATTTACACTCTTGGCCCTTCCCAAATGTGCTTGGAGATCTTTAATTTGTGCATTTATGTCTTGGAGGAGCATGCTTGTAATTCTAGCCTCATTTTCCTCATCACTATCTACTTGAATGATCTCAAAATAGCTTTTCACCTCATGATCTTCTTTTTATTCCTTTACCTTTTGCTTCCCTTTGTCTAATGGTTGAGCTGATGTAGATAGCAAAGTCCCTTTCCTCTTGGAGGCAGCAAAAATTTGACTTGATCCTCTTTGGTAAGTGAGAGTACAAGTTTTAACATGTTTCACTTGAATACCTTGATCATTGGTGATCTTAGGGCTATTTGTCTTCCCATTGATGATTTTTGTATGTGTGTCTTCCTCACTTTGCTCTTGACTACCTTCTTGAGAGGCATTTTCATTTTCTCTCATACTAGTATCACTGTCAAGATTTTCATGATTGTCATCCTCTATATTTTCAACATAAGAGGTGTTTTCATCATTGCTTTGTACATCTGTATCTTCATGAATGTCCTCCTCTTCATGATTTGGCCCACTGTCCTCACTTTCAAATTCTGCATTTGCATTGTTTTCTTCATCATTGATTTCTTCATTGTGACTGTCATGTTGTACTTCTTCATGGTTTTCATTTTCTGTTTCATTATGGCTTTCTTCTTCTTCATGACTATGCTTACTATCTTTGCTTTCAGAATTTGTTTCTCCATTATCATTGTTTTGACCATGGTTATTGTGCTCATTTTTATCATCTTTATAATCACTATTTTTACCATCAAAATTTTCCTCTGATCCTTGGCTGCTATTTTTATATTTCCCTTTATCAAGCTCAATGTATTCATCTTTATAATCTTCCATGTCATCCCCTTTGTCCACGTCATCTTCTTCATTTTTAATCTCTTCTTGACTGTCATGTTGTATTTCTTCATTTGTCTCTTGACTGTCATGTTCATTTTCTGTGGGGTTACTGCCTTCTTCTACACTTTTTTCCTATTGTCTTCATTTTCAAAATTTGCCTCATTACTTCTAGCATAATTTTCATTGTGCTCACTATCATGATTTTCTTCATCTTCTTTGTCCTCATTCTTTCCTTTGAAAACAAAACCCTTATATGCTTAGGAGATGATATGGAGAGGGAAAATTAGAGGTTAATGAAGAAGGAAAATATCTCTCAAAAAATTACACAGCTGAAACAAAGAGAAACAGGAATGCAACACAGGCCAGCCGGGTGGCTTCTACACGTCCTGTTCGGCAGCCTCTACACGCCCAAGAGCACAATGTCAGGCGCCTATGAATGAGCATTCGGGTCTTACTAGGAAGCCCTAAATGGATAGGATCATAGCATAGGCTGCGGGGTCCTCTTGGGTAGCCCTAAACTCACAGGAGCGCAACACAACCTGTCGGGTCCTCCTGGGCAGCCCTGAACACATAAGAGCGCAGCACCATCTCCCAAAAGCGCAACACCATTTTGTAGAGGGCATTTGGAGGCATTCCTAGTGTCAGAATTGGGCTTAGGATAGCTCATTGGAAATATTAACTTGTCTAATTTCCAAATATACCATTTGGTTCCTGATTGAGGTAGATTTTCTTTGTCAAAATTTGATTGTTCCAAGACTGGTCAAAAAGTGTTGAATGATTGTGCAGAAATGCCAAGTGCTGTTGCAGACCACTTTTGGATGCCTTCCTCAAATCAAAATTTACCTCATGATATTTCATTGGAAATATCGTCAATTATAGTTTTCATTTGACTCATCAAGGAAGTCATTTGGGTACTCCATCTTTGAGAAAACCTATTTTTCCCAAGGTCACTCCAGCAGTGCAGAAATTCTCCTGGGACACCTGTATTTTTGACATTGCTCCTAAACCATGATATCTATATAAACACTAAAGGAGTTTTTTCTTCTTGGGCCTATGATGGACAAAACCCTCTCTCACTTTTGTCAAATTCATCTCTATTTGGTCAGAAACATAGTTTGAAGCAAAACTGGCCTTGGGTGTGACACATGACTTGTCTCTTGGAAATAATGCTTGGAAAAATATGGAGGCATGATGTTTATGAATTGGTATGGCTTCATTATTGCTGATATTACCTACCATATGGATCATTTTCTCTTATATCTCCTTTTCATATCAAACCCTAGCTTAGTTGGAAGAGGAAATTAGGGTTTGGTGTAGGGGATTTAGGACTGCCTTGTAGAGGGAGGGGAATGAAGGGGTTAAGGGTTGTCTAAATTCTTGTGGAAATTTTAGGGGATAGGGATAGATGTTAGAGAGGAAATTAGGGTTTGGTGTAGGGGATTTAGGACTGCCTTGTAGAGGGAGGGGAATGAAGGGGTTAAGGGTTGTCTAAATTCTTGTGGAAATTTTAGGGGATAGGGATAGATGTTAGAGAGTAGGGGGAAGTGTAATTTAAATAATTTAGTGCAGGGAAAGGGTCCAAAAGGGAAAAACACAGGCCTAGTCTCAAAAAGTGTCAAATTGTAGCAATAGGCTAGGCTTTGTAGAAAAATGATGAGTTTGAGGGATAAGAGTGATGGGAAGTGTTTATGAAGGTATATTAAGGATAGGAGGAGGTGTAAGAGAATCAGGATACAAGCCTTGTTTATTTTTTAACCATGGAGGTCATGAAACCAAGAAAAATTTCCCTCAAAAACCCTAGTTGGATAATGGAGTCATAGGCAAGGGAAAAACAGAGTAATGATATTTATGGGTGTGAAAATGGGACAGAGATGATAGGCATGAATCCATGAGGGAAATTATATGAGTGATAAGCTGACTATGACATGATAGAGTAGTAGAACAGTGAAAAATTTATCCTAAGGATAATGAAGGCAGTGAGATTTCTAGAACTCACAAGATTCATGAATTTTGTTTCTAGAAATCTAGGATAGACATTTAGTCATCTACAAAGGAAAAAAATTACTGATGACTAACAATGAACACCATAAATGATAAGTCATAACATGATTCGATGGGTCTTCTCTAGGGTTTCCATTGAACTTAGGAATATCCGAGGGAAATTTATGAGGTGTCACCGACCACCAAGGAGCACAATTGATTGGATCATTGGTGAGCCAATTTAAATTTGGTAACTCTAAAGTTGCAATAAAGGGAAACTATCGATTGTGGTCAAGTTGAGCATATCCAGGGTATGATGGAATTGCTTGGGCAAGAGGCCTTTGAGCATGAACATAAGGAATTTGTTGTTGGTAGCCCAGATAGGGGTTGTTTTGATAGGCAAACGCTTGAGGATTTTTTTGACCAATGTTCCAGATTTATGCAGGAATGCAACAGAATAAAAATGTAACCATAAATACAAATATGCAGTGGAAATAACACTTCATTTCATTAATATCAATGAACTGAAATTTACTTACAGACAGAATAGAAATAAACTAGCTAGGGCGCTGGTAGCTTATCTCTAAGAAGAGATGTGGCAGCTACAGGCCTCTAAAATGTGTTACAATGAGGCTCGAGGGCCTATTTATTGTTGAGAAACAATGTAGAATCTGAAACATCCAAAAACCTAACCGTAGGAGATGAGGCGCCAAAACTGTGGGCGCCCGTTTGGGTAAATTGGTGGTTCAACTTCCCGGGGGCATAACTTTGGCACCCGATCTCCGTTTGACGCGTTCAATAGCTCGTTAGAAAGATCTATCCGAGGACTTTAATTTTTGAATGAGCAACATCAGTCCATGGACCCATGCTGCTCTCCATTTTCCCAAAAAATGTCGTTTAGGGCCTCAAAACGGCTCCGGAAGTTCAGGACCCCAAAAACTGCTAAAAATAGTAAGTTTTGTTGCAACTTGAAAATTGAAAGAACTGAAGATGGGGGTTCAAATGGAATAGTTGGGTGGCCACCAATATCCACCTGGATCATTAAGCCCCCAAAACGGCTCCGAGAGTGGAGGACCCGAAAACCTGCTAAAAATAGTAAGTTGTGCTTAATGTGAAAATCTGCAAGAATTGATGGTGCTGGTCCAAATGGAATAGGTGGGTGGCCACCGATATCCACCTGGATCATTCCTCCCTCCTTAGGAAGCAATGGTCCCCATTGCGTTGAGATCCTCCATGAGATGAGGCAAATTGTGTTGAACTGGGTATTAGATGTGTTGAAGATGTCATGGACCTGCGTTTATTATGCCGATGCATTTGTAATTTTGGTTTCTTTATCAGCCTCAAACATTACATGTGTGGATTCTGTATGTGTAGTTGTTGGAGGTATGGAAACATCAGGCGATGGTGCATCGGGGGTCAGATCAATTGAGCTTGTTGCGGATCATTTGCAATATCCTTTTATTTTCAATTTTGAAAATATAAAAAAATAGAAAATTGTCAAAAATATGTTAAAGTATTAAAATATTTATACTTTGGCATAAAAATATTTCTATTCGTTGCATTAGAATCAAAATTTTAGATACTTTGAATCTTATGAAGTGGGTCCCCGACTTAAAGTTTAAAGGTTGATCATTGTATCAAGCGGGATGCAATGAAAGCTCATACACTGATGAAAGGACTCAACCTGCTGGCACAACTAGCGCACTAATTAAGAAGAAGGGTGCTCCACAGTTGACCAGGTTGACCATGGGAGTAAGACAGATGATTGGTGGAGATTGACTGCGAGGGCACAAGCCAAAATAATTCTCTGTACCTCGAGACCCCCCGCGGTGACACAAGGCGCTGAGTTGTTCACAATTGTCCTCCACATCAGGTGAACTCAATGGTTCACTAGCATGGCATGTCAGCATTTAATTTTAAAGGCCACACCACCTATTTAAATGAAATTCACATTTTCTCAAAGTCATTTTGGATTAAGTTGATGTTTGTGATTAATTTTTGCTGTGTCCTGTTGAGTTTTCCATCACCTTGTTAAAATTTAGCCACCTTGTAAGTCGTTGGTCGTCGTAGTTCCGAATTATGGCTAACGTTCATATTTGTCTAGTTCTGCTAGTCATATCCCTCTCATGGATACCGAGAGGGATATCCAAGACACAAATTATTCCCTGGTTCATCTTCCATTCTACCAACAAGTTGTCTTGAACGACAAAGCTTCTCCGGTTTATGCTGCCATGGTAAAGTCTGGTTTGTTGTCTGCATGTATCCCTAGAACCCATCTTTTTCCTAAATTTATATCCTGGTTGGTTTTCTTTATGTATCATGGAAAGTGTTTTGTGATGAATTGTTAGGGAGAGAACGTTTTGCAAGTGTCGGCCCAGTTAATCCACCAAGCCCTTTGTTACCCTGAATCAGAGTCATGTGTTCAATTCTCTGATGATTCTTTGGTAGCATGTAATGATAACCTTGCAGATCAAGACTTCAATCAGCTTGTTCATTTTCTAAAGCCTAACACACAACAATTTCAGTCTGACAGCAAGGATTTTCCTATGGAAATTTTTGATACTGAGGTTCAGCCAATACTAAGCAGCATTGCCAAAATTCTGGGTAAATATGATGACAGTATGGTGGATAAATCAATGTTGGGGATGTTTTCCATGATGATGAAGCTAGGAATGGTGCTGGATATTCCATCCTATTGGCAGGAAGCAATAAATTCACAGCTGATGAGTCTATCATTAACAAGTTCTTTCAAATTTCCTTCATTAATCATTTACTTGTTCTTATATCAAAATGTGAAGGAATTTATGCATTTAGGTCTGAATATTATGGATATGAATAAGAAGAGACAATCAGTAATTTTTTGGACAAATATAGTAAGGAGAGACCAAAATGAAACTAGACTATTTGATTCTGTTAGTTATTTCATGTCAAGTGCATATAAAATTTTGAATGGAGTTTCTCCCCCTTGTTTTTTACCCAAAGCTCAAGAATTCTTGCATTTAGGAGAAAACTGTAAGTTTGGAGATTGGTTTGTTTTTTAGGATTATTCAGAAATTAGGCTATATGGAGCGAGGGTTGAGCCTTATAGACTTCTAGTATTTGTTCCCATGAGACTATTTACCTTGGATTTTATTTGACAAATTTTGAATGTTGATCAAGTTCACTTTGTGCCCATGAAAAAGGGACATATGTTCAAACTAACCATGATTTTAGGTCCTTTCATCGTTAATATGAGATAGGAATTTGAAGAAGTTACTAAAATGCTAGATGAGATGCATTTGTTGTTAGGGGAAAGCTGGGCTTATGACCCTCACAGTATAATTTCCAATAGAAGAGTTGAGAATGGATATTCAGCTTTCATTCATGAAAGCAGGCCAGATTTATAGAAGATAGCAAGAAAAGTTATAATAAGTTCAACAGGTTCAAATATTCAGACTCCTATCATATCAGAAAAGTATAATAAAAGAAGTAAAGAAACAGTAGTTGATTTAGAAGATGAGGAACAGGGAGCTGAGAAAAGGACAAAGTTTAATGAAGAGGAGGCATATATTCAGCCTGGTTTTTCTTTACAATTGGGAGAGGAAAAAAATGTTCTTGCTTCACCCAGAAGACATGAGACCTCTCATGACCAAGTACCTCTGATCAAGCAGATGTTTTCCCAAATTTCAGAGAGGAACCAGAAGATGAAAGCCAACATGGAGGACCAAGCTGAATATCAGATTGCTCCAGATCAGACAAGGCTTTTGACTGCCATGGATATTGAGAAAGATAAATTCAGAATTGCCTTGTCACATCCTACTGACATGTCAACTGGTTCTTCTAGTAATTTCAATACTGTAAATGTGACTGTAGATGTGAAGAAAATCCCATTGTTGGATAAGGTGAACCTACATATGCAGACAAGTCAGTTGATGGTAAATGACTTGACAAAGACTAATGCAATGGCAATGAAAGCATAGAATATGCTTGGAAAATTCATTAAACAGTTAAAACTAGAAAAATCCAACTCTAGGGCTTTAACCATTTAGAATGAGGAACTGAAGAAGATCATAGTAAAGATTGGGGTGGACCCTAATGATAGGACTGTTGTGCAGAAACTTCTGCAAAGTGCTGAAGCAGAGATATATAAATTGAAGAAGAAGCTAAAATTACCTACAGGGGAGCATTCAATGGCTACATAGGTTGCAGAGGTAGAGAACGAGAAAGAAAAGCTACTACAACAGCTTATGCATAAGGAGGAAGAAATATCCAAAATAAAACAAACTGCAATATCACTGCAAAATCATATTGATAGTCATACTTGTACTTTTGTTTTTTCTTCAGATGATGAAGATCCACAAGCACGGATTTCTTAGTTGAATACTGAATTATAGATGGCAGAAAGGGATTGGAAAAAGGCTCAAGAATATTTAGAGACTGCATCGAAGATTATTCAAACTGCATAAAATGAGGCCAGCAAATACAAAATGGACAGTCATAATGCTAATGATGAGACCAAAAGTCTTAAATTTTTTTTGAAAGGGAACATATATTTAATACAGGAAAAAGATATTATTTGGAATGATATCATTTCTGAAATGAAGTCAATTTGGAGCTTTTTGATGGTGATTGCAGAAGAGAAGAATCTTATCAGAGAATTTGAAGAACAAATAATGGCAGATAGACAGAAGACAATCAACAGGGCCATTTGGGCAAAGAGATTCATTGACTTTATTAATTCCAAAATAGATCATAAATTAGAGGAAAATGAGATTAAATATAGAATCCTATATGCAGTAGAAATTAATAAGATGATTGTCAAGAATGATCACAGGAAAGTCACAGAAAAGAAGCTGATAGAAATCAAAGAAGCAGTAAGCTAGTTTGATAAGTCATTTGACAAGGTAAAAAGAGTAGGTTTGCCTTCATGTTGGGAGCTTGGAGGAGGTCTGTTATCATGGGACTCTTATGAATACTTACTAGTATTAAAAAAAAATAAAGTTGATAATACACATGAAAAGACTCAGGTACTCAAGGGAGGAATGATGATCAACTTTCTGTAAAGGCATTTTCAACTAATGTGGTTGGTAAAAGCTTTATTTACAGAAAGACCTTCCTACGACCAAATTACTTCTTTCAGGCTAGAATATCACAATCTAATGCATTCACCCAAGAAAAGAGTAGAGATATGGAAGAAATGCAGAGCTTGGACAATAGACTTGCCAAAGGATCATTCAACTTCAAAGAAAGATAGATCAGAAGCTGATCCAGGAAATGTAGCAGCATCGTCATCAATTCCCATTCAGCATATAGATTAGGATGTTAGTTTTATATTATTGCAATATTTCAAAGATGATGTAAATGTAATAAGACATTTTGAGGGTATGTAATAGTAGCTTACAAAGTCCTTATGAGTTGAGGTAGTTAGGATCAATTATAGCAGTTTCGAACTGTTTTTTGTTGTATTTAATGTAATAATTCAGGAGAAGAAATGTTCCGAGTTTTGGACCTTCAGACTATAATTTTTGTACTCAAATTTTTCAAAGGTTAATGAATGAGAAGAAAGTTTCTAGAATATGTTTATGTTGATATGTGTTCAAGTTTACGTTCTGTGTTTTCTATCTTTTAATAAAACGAAGTAATGAGTAGCAGGTCTCTTTTTACTTATGTAAGCGAGAGTTAAAACCCTTAATTGACGCTCCTTTGTTTTAACTGTTTTCTTCATATAATTCTTTTGGAGTTTGAGATGGTAGATTCTGTGTAACAGCATATCAAT
The DNA here is from genome assembly GCA_034641835.2 of Pinus albicaulis. Classification (NCBI taxonomy): domain Eukaryota; kingdom Viridiplantae; phylum Streptophyta; class Pinopsida; order Pinales; family Pinaceae; genus Pinus; species Pinus albicaulis. Next base: position 102,295 of record MU968387.1, read on the forward strand.
TTGGACTTCTTTCTTTCATTTTCTTCTGGTCATTTCATTCAACATCAGCAAATGATAGCATTGTCAGGCATTCATTATATTTGATATTTGAGGGTTTAATGATAGATACTTGAGGGTGATTAAACAGAGACAAATAATTTTGTGACATAATCATATTAATGTCTTAAGCACTGATTCCTTATCACAGCTAAGGGATTGTCTCTTAAGGTACAACATTTTTTTGCGCCGCTGACGAGGAGCAAAGAAACAAAGTCTTTTCCCTGGGTTTTATTTATATTTCCTTTGGTTATTCGGAGAGGAGGAAATATTAAAAGTTGTGTTTTTATTTTTCAATTATGGCTTATAAGAGGCCGCATATGAGGTCTGATACCTCTCAGCAAAAGGTTCCTACCCTTTCAAATCTAGAAAATTTTGTTTCTAAAAAGGGCCAAAAATAAAAAACAATTTCTACACCTGATGCCACACTGTCTGTACCTGGCAGCAGTTCTCATACTATTTCATCCAAGGATATTTCCCAGAAACTCACTTTCTCGGAACAAGAATCCTTGTCTCCATCCATTCATTTCCAATAAACAAGGTTAGAAGAGCAGTCTTTTGAATCTGCATCTTTCACATTTACATAAACTCAGCCTAATATAGTTAATAGTTCTTCTACTTTAGTTTGTCAACCGATTCATTTACCAGTTGTTTCACCCCATTCATCCACACCTACAACTCGTACATAGATTCCCACTACTCAAGGAGCAATCAATCAGGGCATAAACATGGTAGCCCCTACTTTCTTGATGAACAGATATGCACCATTAAATCTTCCTCAACCAATGAATGCAATGCCTCAAGAGTATCTTAAGTTGTTTCCTAGATTTACTGGTGAAGATGAGATAACTACAGAACAAACCTTGACTTTGTTTTGCACTTTCGCTGAAAAATTTAATGTTGAACATCTAGATGTAGTAATGAGACTTTTTGTGCAGTCTCTAAATGGAGAGGCAAGAAAATGGTTTAAAGGGTTACCAAATGGCTCAATTAATGATTGGGATGAGTTAGAAAGACAATTCATCCAAAGATGGGGTGAAAAGAGAGACCATGGTTATTCTTTGACAGAGTTTAATGCTATTAAGAAAAAATCAGATGAAAATATGAGTGATTTCATTAAAAGATTCAATAAGTTGTACAATAGTTTGCCTGCAGAAATGAAACCCCCTCCTATTGGAGCAAGAGTTGTTTTTGTTGGGGCATTTGTATCAGATTTTAGTTTTACTTTGAGAGAAATAAGGTCCCCTACTCTTGAACAAATTAAAATTGACGCTTTGGAAATTGAAGCAAATATGACTGCTGCTAGGAAAGCTCAAGAAAATCCAGTTCAAGATAAAGGTAAAGCTAAAGAAGAGTCAATACAAGATCAAAGGATTGATGACATGACCAAGGTCATTAAAAATTTGTCAAACAAATTAGTAAATTTGGAATTGGATAACAAGAAACCTACACAGCAAAATAGAGGGGTTTTTAATCCCCAATTCAGAAAGCATCCCCTGCAGATTTTGCAAAGAGAAAGAAGAGATCAGGATCAAGCTCAAGCACCCTTACATATAGAAGTAGCACCTTCCCAGTATACTGATGATGATCAAAAGGAATATGAAGAACAAATTTATGCCATATACATGGAAGGTGGTGTAGAATAAGAATGTGAAAAAGAAGGTGAAGAAGAATGTAAATAAGTTGATATTTCATTTGATCAGGAAGAGATGGATGATTATTACAAACAATTTACTGATTTTATGCAAGTAGAATTGCATAAAAAGTATGACTTGAGATCAAAAAAGAGGTTGAGAACTCAAGATGATGAAGAGAAAGAACTAGAGTCAATCCCTTCTCCAATGGCGACTCCACATCAGAAAAATTCAATAAAAAAATCAGACAAGGGGAAGCAGCCCATGAATCCAATAAAAGAAAAAGAGAAGCAGCAAGTTGATGTTTCCCAAAACAAGTCTAATGACTCTCATATTTTGGAGAAGATTGTTACTGTTCCTGAGCAACATGCAAATCCAAACAAAAATCAAGAAGAACCTGAAAATTTGATCAAACAAAACCAAGCTTTCAGTTTGTCTAAAGAATTAGAAAAGTTAAAATTCAAGTACCTCTTCTTGAGTTGGATAAAACACCTGGTAATAAGAAATAAATTGCAGAGTTTATTAATTTATCCCAATTTGATGAGGTGGTTGATATTGTGAATTTACAAGATGAGAAACCAGTGGTTGCTTTCGGGCCTCATGTTGAAGAGGTAGACTCTTCTGTTCCATCCTTTTATATATCAGTGCTTTTGCATGATTTCATTCTACATAATTTAATGCTGAATACTAGTGCATCACATAATCCTATGCCATTATCTGTGATGAAAGAGCTAAATTTACAAATCAGTAATCCATATAGAGACCTCTATTCTTTTGATTCAAAAAGGGTGAAGTGTGTAGGTCTTATCAAAGACATGGTTGTTTCCTTGGCCCAAATTCCAGCCAAGAGTATCATGATGGATGTAGTAGTTGCAGATATTCCAGCCAGATTCGGTATGCTGTTGTCCAGATCTTTGGGGGCAAAGCTTGGAGGTGTATTAAAATTTGATTTCACATGTGCCATCATTCCTATTTTTAATGGGGAGGAGAGGAGGTTATACAGAGAAACTAGATTCATGAAAACTACCACCAAGAAATATGCAGGTAATTCCCCCATTTATGGTCAAGAGAAGGAGGATCTCTCTTGTTTCATGTTGCATGAAGATGCAGAATTTGCTAAAGACTCACATAAGCAGCCCTCTTCAGCAAGTGTACATAAGGAGTTGCATTCAAATAAAATTTGGAAGTGTTATTTTGATGGTGCTTATTCTAAAGAAGGCATAGGAGTTGGGTTCATATTTATATCTCCTGAAGGTAATCTTTTACCTTTTTCGTTCAAACTAGAATTTGAATCAATTAATAATGTGGCAGGGTATGAAGTATTGATTTGGAGCTTGCAAACAGATAAACAAATAGGAATACAATCTATTTCCATCTTTGGTAATTCTGAATTAATAATAAGAAAGATTAAGAATCGGTGTCAGACTAAGCATCCCAGATTGAGATCCTATAGAAATGAGGTGTGGGATCTAATTGAAAATTATTTTGAAGCCTTTAACCTTCAATTTATTCCAAGAGAAGAAAATAGAATCGCAGACTCATTGGTAGTTGTAGCCAGCACATTTAAGCCACCAATTAATCCAAGACTGAGATATGAAATTGAAATTAGACACAGACCTTCAATCTCTGATAATGTAAAGCACTGGCAGGTTTTTGAAGATGATGAGCAGATCAATCAATTTTTAACAATGATTGGAAATTTTGAGGATAGTCAAATTGATCAAGAAAGTGATCAAGCTGATCAAAATGATATGCCTAGAAACCTGAAGCAGACAATTGGTGACCAGAAAATAATTCAGTTGAAAGATAATATATTTCCCAGAGGCTTGGTTCCTCTTGAAAGATTGTTTGATGCTAACAATGTAGCAGTGAATCAGAAGAAGGCATATCAGGATGGAGAGATGGAGGATTGTAATTTAGGAACTCAGCAAGAGCCCAAAATAGTCAAATTGTTCAAAGGAGTTCCTAAAGATTATAAAGAAAGGTATGCAGATCTTTTCAAAAAGTTCATAGATTTGTTTGCATGGTCATATGAAGATTTGAAGACTTATGATTTAGATATTATTTAGCATAAAATACCACTAAAGGATGGCGTTAAGCCACACAAAAGGTATTCGTACGCATTAATCCATCATTACAGCCCGACGAAGAAAGAGGTGAAGAAACTTTTGCAAGCAAAAATCATAGTTCCACTCCGTACTCAAAGTGGGTTTCCAAATATAGTTCTAGTCAGAACAAAAATGGAGAGCATTAGGGAATTTGAGGCTAAAAATGGGCCTCCTAAGAAAATGTACAAACCAAAATAAAATTTATAAGAACCAATAGGATTCAAGATGATGATGTAATCCATAATGGATGATTCACCATTTTTGGAGTAAAAAGGTAAAAATATTAAAAATAATAAAATTTAAAACTATTTTTCGCGGGATTTTAAACTTATCTCCGTGGGCGCCCGTAATCCCGAGCGGGAGTACTCGTTGGATGCAGAATTTAATTCCTCATCCAAGGAGCACTCATGTTGCATACTTTCGATGAACTCTTCTACATGAAAAATGAGAAATACATAAAAGCGTGATTGTAATCACGTTTTTTTATGTATTTCTCATTTTTCGTGTAGTAGGACCCATCGAAAGTATGCAACATGGGTACTCCTTGGATGGGGAATTAAATTCCGCATCCAACGAGTACTCCCGCTCGAAATTTGAGTAAAAACTTTGGGAGATAAGTTGAAAATATGAATTGAAAAAGTAGTTTTTTCATTTTTCCCTCTAAATTTGATGATGTCATCAAATCTTATTAGATTTTTTCCACTATTATTTTATAATTTCCTTAGGAGGCCCATTTTAGACCTCAAAATTCCCCTAATGATAATATTGTGTGTAGATTTCAGAAATTTGAATAGGGCCCCCTTGAAGGATAGTTATCCTTTTCCAAAGATGGACTATGTCCTGCAGAAAGTGACTGGAGCTTATAGGTTATCCATGGTTGATGGTTTTTTTGTGTACAACCAAGTAGCGGTTGAGAAAGGAGATCATAAGAAAACAGTTTTCACTACACCCTGGGGAACTTTCATGTATGCCAGGATGCCATTTGGCCTCATGAATGCAGGAGCTACTTTCCAGAGGGCAATGGATATAGCTTTTGTAGGTGACAAATTTGTAGTCATATATTTGGATGATGTGACTATTTTTTCAAGGTCTGATGATGAACATTTGGAGCACCTGCAGAAGGATTTCTTGAAATGCAGAAAATTTGGGTTATCATTGACTCCTAAGAAATCCCTATTTGCTCTAGAGGAAGGTACGTTGTTAGGACATATATTTTCAAACCAAGGTGTGAAAATTGATCCAGCAAGGGTTGAGGCTATACAAACAATTCCATTACCTAGAAGTAAGAAAGATATTCAAAGATTTCTAGGGAAAATCAATTTTTTGAGAAGATTTTTTCTAAATTATGCTGAGATTGTCAGAAAAATAATAGATATGTTGAAGAAAAATGTTGAAGTAAAATGGGACAAAGATGCAAGAGAATCCTTTGCCAGAATTAAATAGGCTCTTCAAGAAGCTCCAGCTTTGATTAGTCCAGACTATCTGAAACCTTTCCAAATTTTTTCATTTGCATCACCTTCCACTATTGTTGTTGTGTTGTTACAGAAGAACGAAGAAGGAAAGGAGCAGCTGGTGGCATTTTTCAGTAAAATCCTCAGAGATGCAGAACTCAAATATAACATCCCAGAGAACTAGGTATATGCCTTAGTGAAGTCATTGAAATATTTCAGGACATATGTACTTCATTCTCAAATAGTAGCATATGTACCTAATTCTGTTGTAAAATATGTGCTAATTTAGAGTGATGTAGAGGGAAAAAGAGGAAAATGGATTGCCAAAATCCAAGAATATGATTTGGACATTAATCCCACTAAGTTAGTCAAAGGATAGGGATTAGCTAAGTTGCTAATAGAATCTAATTTCCAAACTTTGGGAATTAATTTTCTTGCACCATTAGATGAAGTGGTTGAGGAGACCAATCATATTAAAACAAAGTCAACAATCAAGTACAAATTTCTCTGCTCAGACTAGTATAAAGATATTATTCATTATTTTTTTTTTTTCTCTTACCCTCCCTCAATCAATATAGAAAAATACAGAGCCATAAAACTTAAAGCTCAACTCATGTTATAATTTATGCTAAGTTATATTGGAAAGATCCTGCTGGTGTCTTGTTGCTATGTTTGACAGAAGGAGAATCAATGGAAGTGATCAAGGAGTATCATGAATGTTTGTGTGTAGGTAATTACAGTTGGAAAGTAACTACTCATAAGATTCTTAAATCAGGTTTCTACTGGCCTTCTCTATTTGCTAATGTATACATAGTTGTTAGAAGTTGTCAAAAATGCCAATTATTTGCAGAAAAGAAAAGGTTAGCTCCTTTACCTCTTCTTCCTGTTTTTATTGAAGATCCCTTCAGACAATGGGGATTAGATTTTATTGGAGAAATTAGTCCACCATCAAGTGGGCAGTTTAAGTGGATACTGACTGCCACTGATTATTTTACAAAATGGGTAGAGGAAATTCCTACTAGGAAAGAAAATGATTTGGTAGTAATGAAGTTTTTGGAAGAAAATATTTATAGCAGGTTTGGATGTCCAGTGACGATCGTCACAGACCATGCTGAGGTATTCAACTCAGTCAGGTTTATAAATTTTTTTCAAAATTATAATGTGATATTGTCTCATTCCATAGCATATCATCCTCAAGGGAATGGATTAGCAGAGTCATCTAACAAGACATTGGTCAAGATCTTGAAAAAGACAATTAATGAGAACCAGAAGAATTGGGATTCAAAGTTGATATTGGCTCTTTGGGCAGTGAGAATAACTAACAGAAGATCCACTGGTAAGTCCCCTTATGAGTTAGTATATGGAACTCAAGCTTTGTTTCCCACTCAGTTAGAAAAACCATTAATTTATTTTCTTAAAGAAGCACAAGAAGAACCTAATGCATTGATAAGAAGGATGAATAAGGTAATAGAATTGAGTGAAAGCAGAAATAAATTTAGAGACAATTTGGTCACATATCAGGAGAAAATGAAGTCCATTTTTGACAGAAAGGCAAAGGAGATTATGTTCCAAACTGGAGATCTGGTACTAAGATGGGATACCAGGAGAGAAGAGAAGGGAAAACATGGTAAGTTTGATCCTCTATGGTATGGTCCTTACAAAGTCACTGAAGTCAGATCAAATAACACTTTTATGTTGGAAAATCTTGATGGAGAAGCAGTTGGGCTACCTATGAACGGGCAGTATCTGAAACATTATTTCCAGCACTGAAAATAATAGGTTCATCATTGTACATATTCGGTTTTCCTCATTGTATATTTTTCATCAAGCATCATGTGACTCCATGCCCGAAGTGAAGGCACTCATCTACAGGTTCTTAGTGTTTCGTGGAAAAAAACACTATCCCTAGGTGGAGCCAGATGTTGTGGATCATTTGCAATATCCTTTTATTTTCAATTTTGAAAATATAAAAAGATAGAAAATTGTCAAAAATATGTTAAAGTATTAAAATCTTTATACTTTGGCATAAAAATATTTCTATTCATTGCATTAGAATCAAAATTTTAGATACTTTGAACCTTATCAAGTGGGTTCCCGACTTAAATTTTAAAGTTCGATCATTATATCAAGCGGGATGCGATGAAAGCTCGTACTCTGATCAAAGGATTCAACCTGTGGGCACAACTAGCGCACTAATTAAGAAGAAGGGTGCCTCCGTAGTTGACCAGGTTGACCACGGGAGTAAGACAGATAAGCGGTGGAGATTGACTGCGAGGGCACAAGCCAAAATTATTCTCTGTACCTTGAGACCCCCCCACAGTAATGTAAGGTATTGAGTTGTTCACAATTGTCCTCCACATCAGGTGAACTCAACGGTTCGTTGGCACATCATGTCAGCGTTTAATTTTAAAGTTCGTGCCACCTATTTAAATGAAATTCACATTTTCTCAAATTCATTTCGTATTAATTTGATGTTTTTGATTAATTTGTGCTATGTCCTATTCAGTTTTTCATCACCCTATTAAATTTTAGCCACCTTGTAAGTTGTTGGTCGTTGTAGTTCCAAATTATGGCTAAGAATTCATCTCTGTCTGGTTCTGCTATTCATATCCATCTCATGGATACCAAGAGGGATATCCAAGACACAAATTATTCCCTGGTTCATCTTCCATTATACTAATAAGTTGTCTTGAACGACAAAGCTTCTCTGGTTTATGCTGCCATGGTAAATTCTGGTTTGTCGTCTGCATGTATCCCTAGAACCCATCTTTTTCCTGAATTTATATCCTAGTTGGTTTTTTTTATGTATCCTGGAAAGTGTTTTGTGATGAATTGTTAGGGAGAGAACATTTTTCAAGTGTTGTCCTAGTTAATCCGCCAAGCCCTTTGTTACCCTGAGTCAGAGTCATGTGTTCAATTCTGTGATGATTCTTTGGTAGCATGTTATGATAACCTTGCGGGTCAAGACTTCAATCAGATTGTTCATTTTCTAAAGCCTAACACACAACAATTTCAACCTGATAGCAAGGATTTTCTTATGGAAATTTTTGATACTGAGGTTCAACCAGTACTAAGCAGCATTGCCAAAACTCTGGGTAAAGATGATGATAGTATGGTGTATAAATCAATGTTGGGGATGTTTGCCATGATGATGAAGCCAGGAATGCTGCTGGATATTCCATCCTATTGTTAGGAAGCAGTAAATTCATAGTTGATGAGTCTATCATTAACAAGTTCTTTCATATTTCCTTCATTAATCATTTACTTGTTCTTATATCAAAATGTGGAGGAATTTATGCATTTAGGTCTGAATATTATGCATATGAATAAGAAGAGACAATCAATAATTTTTTGGACAAATATAGTAAGGAGAGAACAAAATCAAACTGGACTATTTGATTTTGCCAATTATTTAATGTCAAGTGCATATAAAATTTTGAATGGAGTTGCTCCCCCCTATTTTTTACCCAAAGCTCAAGAATTCTTGCATTTAGGAGCAAACTGTAAGTTTGGAGATTGGTTTATTTTTTAGGATTATTTAGAAATTAGGCTATATGGCACGAGTGTTGAGCCTTATAGACTTCCAGTATTTGTTCCCATCAGACTATTTGCCTGGGAGTTTATTCGACAAAGTATGAATGTTGATCAAGTTCACTTTGTGCCCATGAAAAAGGGACATATTTTCAAACTACCCATGACTGTAGGTCCTTTCATCATTAATATGAGACATGAATTTGAAGAAGTTACTAAAATGCTAGATGAGATGCATTTTCTGTTAGGGGAAAGTTGGGCTTATGACCCTCATAGTATAATTTCCAATAGAAGAGTTGAGAATGGATATTCAACTTTCATTCATGAAAGCAGGCCAGATTTAGAGAAGATAGCAAGAAAAGGTGTAATAAGTTAAACAGGCTCAAATATTCAGACTCCTATCATATCAGAAAAGTCTAATAAAAGAAGTAAAGAAACAATAGTTGATTTAGAAGATGAGGAACATGGAGCTAAGAAAAGTACAAAGTTTAATGAAGAGCAGGCATATAATCAACCCGTTTTTTCTTTACAATTGGGAGAGGAACAAAATGTTCCTGCTTCACCCAGAAGACATGAGACCTCTCATGAAAAAGTACCTCTGATCAAGCAGATGTTTAGCCAAATTGTAGAGAGGAACTAGAAGATGAAAGTTAGCATGGAGGCCCAAGCTGAATATTAGATTTCTCCAGATCAGACAAGGCTTTTGACTGCCATGGATCTTGAGAAATATCAATTCAAAATTTCCTTGTCACATCCTACTAACATGTCAATTGGTTCTTCTAGTAATTTCAGTACTGTAAATGTGACTATAGATGTGAAGAAAATCCCATTGTTGGATAAGGTGAACCTACATATGCAGACATGTCAGTTGATTGTAAATGACTTGAAAAATACTAATGCAATGGAAATGAAAGCAGAGAATATGCTTGGGAAATTCATTAAACAAATAAAATTAGAAAAAGCCAACTCTAGGGCTTTAACCATTCAGAATGAGGAACTGAAGAAGATCATAGTAAAGATTGAGGTGGACCCTAATGATAGGACTGTTGTGCATAAAATTCTGCAATGTGTTGAAGCAGAGATATCTAAATTGAAGAAGAAGCTAAAATTACCTACAAGGGAGCATTCAATGGCTACAAAGGTTTCATAGGTAGAAAACAAGAAAGAAAAGCTACTACAGCAGCTTATGCAAAAGGAGGAAGAAATCTCCAAAATAAAACAAACTGCAATATCACTGCAAAATCATATTGATAGTCATACTTGTACTTTTGTTTTTTCTTTAGGTGATGAAGATCCACAAGCACAGATTGCTCACTTGAATACTGAATCACAGATGGAAAAAAGGGATCGAAGGCTTAAGCAGATTTAGAGACTGCATCGAAGATTATTCAAACTGCAGAAAATGAAGCCAGCAAATACAAAATGGACAGTCATAACGCTAATGCTGAGATCAAAAGTCTTAAAGAAAAATTGAAAGGGAACATATATTTAATACAGTCAAAAGATATTATTTGGAATGATATCATTTCTGAAATGAAGTCAATTTGGAGATTTTTGATGGTGATTGCAGAAGAGAAGAGTCTTATCAGAGAATTTGAAGAACAAATAATGGCAGATAGACAAAAGACAATCAACAGGGCCATTTGGGAAAAGAGATTCATTGACTTTATTAATTCCAAAATAGATTAGGAATTAGAGGAAAATGAGATTAAAGATAGAATCCTATATGCAGTAGAAATTAATAAGATGATTTTCAAGAATGATCACAGGAAAGTCACAGAAAAGAAGCTGATAGAAATCAAAGAAACAGTAAGCCAGTTTGATAAGTCATTGGACAAGGTAACAAGAGTAGGTTTGCCTTCATGTTGGGGACTTGGAGGAGGTATGTTATCATGGGACTTTTATGAAAAATTACTGGTATTAACAAAAAGTAAAGTTGATAATACACATGAAAAGACTCGGGTACTCAAGGGAGAAACGATGATCAACTTTCTTCAAAGGCATTTTCAACTGTTGTGGTTCATAAAAAATTTATTTACAGAAAGACCTTCCTACAACCAAATTACTGCTTTCAGGCTAGAACATCACAATCTGATACATTCACCAAGGACAAGAGTAGAGATATGGAAGAAATGTAGAGCTTGGACAATAGAGTTTCCAAAGGATCATTCAACTTCAAAGAAAGATAAATCAGAAGCTGATCCAGGAAATGTAGCAGCATCGTCATAAATTCCCATTCAACATATAGATTAGGATGTTAGTTTTATATTATTGTAATATTTCAAAGATGATGTAAATGTAATAAGACATTTTGAGGGAATGTAATAGTAGCTTACAAATTCCTCGGGAGTTGAGGTAGTTAGGATCAGTTATAGCAGTTTCGAACTGCTTTTTGTTGTATTTAATGTAATAATTCAGGAGAATAAAGGTTCTGATTTTTGGACCTTCAGACTATAATTTTTCTACTCAAAGTTTTCAAAGATTAATGAATGAGAAGCAAGTTTTCTGGAATATGTTTATGTTGATATGTGTTTAAGTTTACGTTCTTTGTTTTCTATCTTTGAATAAAATGAAGTAATGAGGAGAAGGTCTCTTTTTACTTATGTAAGCGAGAGTTAAAACCCTTAATTGGCGCTCCTTCATTTTAATTGTTTTCTTCATATAATTCTTCTGGAGTTTGAGATGGTAGATTCTATGTAACAACATATCAGTTTGGACTTCTTTCTTTTATTTTCTTCTGGTCATTTCATTCAACATCAGCAAATGATAGCATTGTGAGGCATTCATTATATTTGATATTTGAGGGTTTAATGATAGATACTTGAGGGTGATTAAACAGAGACAAATAATTTTGTGACATAATCATATAAATGTCTTAAGCACTGATTCCTTATCACAGCTAAGGGATTGTCTCCTACGGTAAAATAGAGTGCTTGTCCTGATAGTGTAGAGGAACCTCTGTGAGTGAGGAGAAAATGTCCTCATATTCCTCCATGACTTTTTCCATCTTCTACAGCCGTGCAGGGGAGCCCTGTTTCGAGGTTGTGGCCACAATATTCTTCTTTCCCTGTGAGCGAGTTG
>MU968387.1:114235-142970 GCA_034641835.2 Pinus albicaulis
AAATTTGGCAGTCCCTAGTGTGAAAGGCTAAATGTTGAAGATTGCAAACAAGAAACAGGGGTGCTGAAGGAGGCATCCTGAAACATCATTCCTAATCCTAGTTGGAAATTGATCACCTAAACTAGGTGGGGCTCACACAGGTGATTTTTGTCGCAAAGTCTATTTTTAGAGATATGGATCATGTTCTATGAGTTGCAGGATGCCATTTGTGGATGGTTGGTCAAGTCCGAAAAAATAGATGGACTTCTATTTTTAGACATATTGGGCGGAATCTATTTTTAGATTGCCAGTCTAAAAATAGATATGTCGAATATTATTAGCTCTTAATAATATTTGGACTATAAACATTATCTTATTCTCTTGGAGCACTTCAGTTAAGTGCACAGATGTGGCACAGGAGCTGACAGAAGGAATTACGCTATTCCTAAGGGTTAAGTGGAGCTATTGCATGGATACTTCAGTTAGAACTCATGTGACAAAGTTTTGTGGAGTTGATTGAGGAAGTTATTGGAGTTGTGTTCAATTTAACTAATCTAAACATAGTTGAGCTATTTGTATCTAGTTTAACTTATTGAAACAATTAGTGAGAGTGGTGTGAATTAATTATTAATTAATTCACTAATTATAAACTCATTAATCAACTAAAGAATACATCAGTTAACTTAAGTGCATGGATAGTTTTAGTGGAGACCAATGCAAAGATAGGTGAAAGGGCAAGTGTGATTGTCAGTTGTGACTATAAGTGATGCATGGTTTGCATCCAACACTTAGTAGAGATGCCTATAAAGACTGTGTGAGAAAGTATGGGGTAATACATTCTCATCAAGAGGCATTCTTCAACAGGGATTGCGCAGTAGAGGCAGGCTAAAGGTTGGCAAAGATCCATGCATGGGATTTGCAAGATCGAGCCTGATTAGTGTGTAGCAATTGGAGATTGTACTGAGAGCTTGTGAGGAGCTTTGTATGATGATTGTTACATGATATCTATGACATATATAATATACAGATAGTTGGGGGTTTTCAGCTTTAAGCTTTCCCATTACATACTGTGTTCATATGTGTGAATTTTTTATGGCTTTAATGAGTGCATGCAATTGATTTTATTTCCGCATGTGATGATCAATGGTAGAAGAGATTCTGTATTGTGCATGAAGATAAAATAGTGTGTGATCAAGAGAATCTCAGTCGATAACATATCAATTATTCAAATTTCTACATGGTATTAGAGGGATATTGATCATTGGAGAAATTGCAACGCATTGAAGTGGTTGAGTTTTAGGATAAACTTAGGAAAATAAAAAATGGAGAAGAATGACACTATTCCAGTATACTTGAAAAAGTTTTTCCACTGCAGGGATGAGCTTGGGAGTGTAGGAGTTAGTGTGGATGAGGAAGGACAAGTCAAGAAGGTTGGGATTCGAGCAAATAATCTCTATAGACTTGAAGTAGATGGGATTTCTACGGAGCTTCCTACTGTTGGGAAGTGTGAGAAAGCCATGCAATTGAAGCTTGAGAGGGAGCAAGTTTTGCATGCAGGTAATAGTGAACCTCGGGATGTGGAGTAGCCACAAGATGAGGATCATGGAGTGGAAGAAAACACTCATGCAGAGAAATTTTGTGCCAGATGGGCAGAGGGAGTGCATGCAACTATACCACCAAGTGAGAGGTGGGGCGACATGCATGATTAATCCCAAGAGGATATTTTTGGGTAGGATTCATGAGATGGTGTGGATATCCTAAATTAAACCTGGCTATGAGGTGCCCACAGCATAGCAGTAGCATGATCAGTTGGATTGGTGCAGGCAGATCAAAGTGACAGTGTCGGATACTGGAGCGCGGATCAGAGTTGACAGCAAGTGCAGAGTGCATGGGTGCAAGAGGTCAACTGTGCAGTGGTTCCTGATGACATGTGCAGTTGGTACCAGCAGAAGTTGAAGACTTTGATGATAGATGCATCAGACTGATTGAGTTTTTTGGAGCCTATTCAGTTTCAGAGGAGTTGCAGAGTAGATGCATGGAGTTGCATGGCACTTGTGAAGGTTGCAGGGCGAATGCATGGAGTTGCATGTCGCATGCAAAGACAATCTTTTCTTATTGAGAGGGAGTGTTGAAGAATGCAATAAGAAACAATGAAGGAGGCATCCTGAAATATCATTCCTGATCCTAGTTGGAAAGTGATCACCTAAACTAGGTGGGGGCCACACAGGTGATTTTTTTGTCGCAAAGTCTATTTTTAGACTATGTCTATTTTTAGACATATGGATCATGTTCTATAAGTTGCGGGATTCTATTTGTGGATGGTTGGTCAAGTTGGTAAAAATAGATGGACCTCTATTTTTAGACATACTGGGCGGAGTCTATTTTTAGACTGCCAGTCTAAAAATAGATCAGTTGAATATTATTAGCTCTTAATAATATTTTGACTATAAACATTATCTTATCCTCTTGAGCACCCCGCCTGAGTGCACAAATGTGGCACAGAGCGACGGTATGAATTACGTTATTCCTAAGGGTTAAGTGGATCTATTGTATGGATACTTCGCTTAGAACTCATGTGACAGTAGTTTGGTGGAGTTGATTGAGGAAGTTAGTGGAGTTGTATTCAATTTAACTAATCTTAAACATAGTTGAGCGTTCGTATCTAGTTTAACTAATTGATACAATTAGTGAGAGTGGTGTGAATTAATTAATAATTAATTCACTAATTATAAACTCATTAATCAACTAAAGAATACATCAGTTAACTTCAGTTCATGGACAGTTTCAGTGGAGACCAGTGCAAAGATAGGTGAAAGGGCAAGTGTGACTATCAGTTGTGACTATAAGTGATGCATGGTTTGCATCCAACACTTAGTAGATATGCCTATAAATACTGCGTGAGCAAGTCTGGGGTAATACATTCTCATCAAGAGGCATTCTTCAGCAGGGATTGCGCAGTAGAGGCAGGCTAAAGGTTGGCAAAGCTCGGTGCATGTGTTTTGCAAGATCAAGCCTGATTAGTGTGTAGCAAGTGGAGATTATACTGAGAGCTTGTGAGGAGCTTTGTATGATGATTGTTACATGATCTCTATGACATATATAATATACAAATATTTGGGGTTTTCAGCTTTAAGCTTTCCCATTACATATTGTGTTCATATGTGTGAATTTTTATGGTTTTAATGTTTGCATGCAATTGATTTTATTTCCGCATGTGATGATCAAATGTAGAAGAGATTTTGTATTATGCATGAAGCTAAAATAGTGTGTGATCAAGAGAATCTCGATGGATAACATATCAGTTATCGGGGCCACTAAATTCCCTTTCCGGTTTGAGAACAATTCACCGCATTGTTTTGCGTAGTCAAAGAGATGATAGGAGGTGGTACTACTCGTACGTAATGTTCCAAATTTTTCACTATGTTAATCGGAACATTAATTTTTATTTTATTTTATTAAAAGGAATAAAATGGGTAAGGGAGCCCATGTAGCAGCAAAATAAAAACTCCTAAGGTGCAAAGAGTCACTTATGGCTAAATTTGGCATTCCCTAATGTGAAAGGACCAAAAGCAAGTTAACTGTACAATGGTTTGACCAAGTCAATAACGCGGCTTAGAGGAGAAGCTTGCTCATGAAGATTGCGAGTTGAAAGGAGGAAACTTGAAATGAGAAAAACCCTAATGTGAGTGGGGTCCATGGCAAGGAAGACTCTCTCGCATAAAAAGGTGAAGGAGAGCCATTGTTCATTTTCATGCTTGAGAATTTCGATTTGCTCTCTTCAGTTGTTCAACTAAGATAGCTTGTGCTGCTTAGCACGAGAGGAATTCATGTTTAGGAGTTTTCTCCTCTTCCTTGGGAGGCCTTGGAGGAGCTATTCTTCATCTTCCTCACATCTTGGCTTGAGTCCAAATCATTCATCTTCAGCTACTGTGTTATTCTATTGGGCAGAAACACTAGAGTTGTTGGTGTTGCAGTGAGGGACCATCCACACTCATTTCTGGAGCTTGTTTTGTAGAGGAGGAGCTTCCTCTTTCTCTAGGAGATCAGCAAAGGATATTTCTAGAGATTCATTGTAGATTTTGGCATTGGGCCATTGTTTCATCTCATTCCCAGCGCAGTCCCTTTCTCTTACAGCGTTATTTTCAGAGAGGGTTTGCAGGAGGAGTTCACTTGGTGCACTAGAGAGTGAAATCTTCAGTGAGAGGTGTAGCCTTTCACTTTGGAGGTCATTGGAGGAGGTTTCTACATTTGTTTCAGCATCTACATCCTTCTCCCATGTTGTATTATATTTGAGTTGCAGTTGTTGCTACTGCAACTCCGGCATTTTGTATATTCAGCATTTTTGCCTAGATTTCAGCCAATCCTCTTAAAGGATTGTTGTATTGTATTTTCAAGGGTTGAGATCTCATTCCCCCTTATTTATTTGAGCTGATATTGTTATATCCTTGTGTTTACATCTATTTTCAGTCATTTTCCCTTATAGACTGCGCAATTATAGAGTTTTTGGGTTATGTAGCAGCTTGTTTTCTCCATTGCATGTACATTTTCCTTTGAGGCTGATTTAAGCTCACCTTGAGAGGCATTTTCCTCAAGGAGTTTGTATATATTTTGCTATTGTAGATTATAAATCAGATTTACACTCTTCTCATATTTCATGAGCATTATTTCATTGTTGTTGTTGCTAATTAGAGTTCAGGTGTTGCTGTAGCTCATTCTTTGAGCAAGATCTTATTTGCATAGCTATAGGCAGAGTCTGAGAAAGGGCCAGGAAGCCTCCGGTTCTCATCCTCTCTTTAGAGGTGAAATAACTGGTAAAATCCCTCTCAGTCTATCTCTGACATAGCCTTGTTTATATTTCCGACAAAAGGATTGATTCAGCGGTGCAAAAGTTGTTGATTTCCATTTCGGAACGTTACAGTGGTATCAGAGCTTTGAACTTGGCTCAGCTTGTGAAGTTCGAATTTCAGAGAAGAAGAGGTCAAGATGGTGCAGAGGATGAGATTAATCTCATCAATTTTAAGATCCAGCAACAACCTCTCCAAGGAGGTTGAGGAGACAGAAAAAGGAGAAGAGGAAGGACCATGCACTTCCTATTCTCACAGAGAAGCAGAGCAGAAGCATGAAGATCACTTGGAATTCGAAGTTCTAAGTGGGTATCTTGCTGAATACATAACAAACACTAGAGCCTTCCAAGAGACTCTATCTTTCCATCACTATATTCAGCAGAAGGAGGAAAGAACACCCTACAGTCATGGATGATGAAAGGCAATAGATTTATGTTGTCTACATTTGATGGGTCACTCACATTTACAGCAGAGGCTTGGGTGAAGAAGTTGGAGGCTTTCTTCCTACTACACCATGTGGTAGACAGAGAGGTTGTAGCAATTGTAGCGCTACACCTTGAGGGAGAAGAAAATATTTGGTGGTTCAGCCATGGGAGGCATGCAAGGTTTTCTACTCTTACTGATTCTTCTCAGATATTGGTCAGAATATTTGGCCAAAGGAGGGAGGAGACCTCACCACCAACAGAGAGGGCACATTCCAGCACTGTCACATTCATGGAGGAGTAGCCTCCATCCTCAGCAGCTGGGGCAGCCATATCATTTAGGGAAGAGACTCTTGCAACCACACAAGACTCTTCCAAAATTTACCAAGGTATGCATGAGCTTTAATTTATTTTTGATGCAATACATGCCATGAGGGATTTCATACCATGGCAAGTTGATTGTCTAGAGCAAGAGACTTATACTACGTTGTGCCACCTTGAGAAGAGAAACCCTCATTATCATCATGTACCATTGATGAGCCATGTACCACATGTGAGGTTGGGGTTTAGAAATTTTTCCATGGAGGAGATTGCATTTCAATGTCCCATGAAATGAAAAAGGGAAAACTTGTTTTGGGATGATGGTAGCTCTTGTGGGAGAGGTACCAAGTTGCAGAAAGATAAAGAGCATCCACTAGGAGCTGAGTGGATGTGCATGGGAGGCAAAAGGATGGTAAGCCTCTTGCAGATCTATGATACAGGGCAGCAAGAAGCCATGCTGCGTTGGTTTCTCTTGAGGGAGTTTGGCCAACATCTGACCTATTCCTTTTCATGGGGTTTGAGAGGGAAGAGGAGATGGTAGGATACTTACACCATGGAGCAGAAAGGTGCATGGGTGCATTATGATGGGATGATAAATTCTAAAACCAGTTTGCATAAAGAATCCTCAAATCCATGAAAAGGCTTTCATATGAGGTTTGAGACATTAAAAGTTTTTTTTTGTTTTATGTTTAATGTTTTTATTTTAAAATTCCGCGACGCATGTTTTGTTAAGTCTTTTGATTTAGGATTAATATATATGTTTTAATATATATATTATAAACATTATCAATGTTTATAATATATATAAAGTTAGTTTGTTTTGCAATAGCAAGCAATGCGATATATATGCCCGAAGGCAAAAAGAAAAGAATGTTGGATTATGTATAAAAAAAAAATAGAGAGTGTGAGAGATTTGTGTTGTTGTATATGCTCGAAGGAAGTGAAACATAAAAAAGACTGTGTGTGTGCATTTTGAATATAGTGAGCAAAACTGTAAAACAAATTTTTGAAGAACACAACATGTGCAGCAGTTTGAAGCAGTTGTAATTTTTTTTGTAAATGCTAGAACAAACGTTCTTTGGAATCTCTGTAATAGCCTTTTAAGTTTAATGAAAGAAGTTTTTTATATGCACATATGTCTAGCAAATTTTTAATTGAATCTTTGTGTTGAAGTTGGGGAATTTTTATTCCTTTGTTGTTTGGAATACTTCAAAAATCCCAACATGGTATTAGAGCTAGTCCAGGCTCTTTGAAGTTGTCAAATAAGCTGAAGGAAGAAGGTGTTGTTGCAGCTTTTGACCAGCAATGTGAAGGCTCAGCAAAGACCAGGTGTTTAAAAAACAAATCTTTTCTTTTTTATGTTTAAAAAGTGTAGTCTAGAGAAGTCTTTTTGAATACAGAGTTTATCTCTCAAGCAGAGAGAAGTTTTATTTAAAAACACAGTCAAGTTTAGAGCATAGTTTAGTAAACTAGCCATGGCAGGAGCCAACACAAGCACGAGTATAGGAAATAATCAACTCACATAATTAATGGGAAGAACTATGACTATTTGGAAATCACAATGAGAGCTCTATTTTCCTCTCAAGATTTATGGGAGCTAGTTGAGGATGGTCTAGAAGAACCAGTAGATAAAAATGCATTTAATGCCTTCACACAGGCAGAGAAGGATTTTCTAAAGAGCAATAGGGAGAAGGACTCAAAATCCCTCTTCTATCTCTATCAAGCATTGTATGAAAGTGTGTTTCTAAGGATTGTAGTAGCCAAGAAGTCCAAGGATGCGTGGGATACCCTCCAGACAACCTACCAAGGTATGGAGTAGGTAAAGACAAAAAAGCTTCAATTAATGAGAAGCGATTTTGAAGTCATTTTCATGAAAGATACTGACACAATAGAATCATTCTTTACTCTACTGATTGGGTTGGTCATCCAAATAAGATATGATGGAGAGATAGTATAAGAAAGAAGAATAGTGGAGAAATTATTGAGGAGCTTACCCTCAAGGTTTGATGTGATAGTCACAACCGTTGAAGATACAAAGGATCTCTCAAAATTTACAGTTGATGAGCTTCATGCATCACTAATGACACATGAACAAAGATTGGGTAGAACAACAAACTCATATTTGGAGCATTCTTTGAAGACCCAAATGTCCTTTGGTAGAGGAAGAGGTCAAGATAGAGGAAACTACAGAGGAAAAGGAAGAGGCAGAAGCCAAAATAGAGGAGAAATAAACAACCCTACAAATACTCATGGAAGGGGCAACAACCAAAATTAGAACCAAGGCCAAGGTAGTAGCCAACAAGAAGGACAACATCAAGCACATGGACAAAGGTATGATAAATTCCAAGTCCAATGTCATTATTGTAAGAAGTATGGTCATTATGCCAGTGAATATAGGAAGAAACAAAGTGACATGGGTAATAGACCCAGTGCTCATTTTACTAAAGAAAATATCAATCAAGAGAAGTTGTTTTTAGCATGTAATATGGCTGAAGAAATGAATAAAGATATATGGTTTCTAGATTTAGGATGTAGCAACCATATGACTGGAAACATTTCCATGTTTTCCCTGTTAGATGAAAATGTAAAGTCTCAAGTAACATTGGGGACATAAAGTAAGGTCTCTGCCATGGGAAAAGGTAGAGTAAGTGTTTTCACAAAGAAAGGAGAAGGAAGATCCATATCAGATGTATACTGTGTGCCTGGTATGAATTTAACCTCTTGGGCATTGGACAACTCATTCAAAAGGGGTACAATTTTTTCTTTGAAGATGATGTATGCACCATCATGGATAAACCACCAAGAAAGCAATGCATTGCACAAGTGAAGATGACAAGGAACAAAATTTTCCCTCTCAAGATGAGAACAAATTTGAAGAAAGGAGATGAAATGGCAACAGAGACACAAGATACATTCCAAAGAAAAGAAAAAGATGAAAATTGGTTATGGCATTTGAGATTTGGAGATTTGGAGGTCAAATTTTGTTGCATAGGAAAGGAATGGTAAAGGGATTACTATTGATTGAGAAACTGGGCAGCCTATGTGAAGGCTGCATCTTGGGAAAACAACACAGAGAAATCTTTCGATCAAGAAAGAGCCTAAGGGCAAAGGCACCCTTAGAAATTTTCCATTTATATTTGTGTGGACCAATGCAAACACCATCAATAGCAAGCAGCCACTATATGCTGACTTTCATTGATGATTACAGAAGAAAAACTTGGGCTTATTTCTTGAATATTTTTTTTTCTAAATTTAGACTAATTCTATTAATGACACAAAAAATTACATGGAGGCACTGGCCTCTATGGTACTGGCCCAACTATGGGGCATTCTCAGTCTAAGAGCCTGAACACTACCTATTTTCCAAACATATAGAAAATTAGCCACCCACGTAGGGGAAACCGGCTCTTCAGCAGTTTCATATAACAAAATTAACAAAATTATCAACAATTCATTATACTCAGGGGTAATCCAAACATTGGGAAAACAAAAACTTAAAAAACTGCAAATCCTGAGCATGTTAAGAAACATGAGGAGAGGGAGAAGATTCTTCAACAACTGGGCACCTGTAGGCTTCCATATCTTCCTCCACCATCTGATGATCATAGTTGGTCTCGAAGCTTCCATGTTTGTCAACCGCAACATCCTTGCCTTCGCTGCAAGGAGCCATCCGCTTCATGCTGGCACGCAGATAGTTTCCCTGGTTCATCTGATTAAAGAGGGGAAGAACAGCAGAGCTAGAGGGCTCTTCTTTGAATTCCACAGTGATAATGGTTGTGACGCAGGGGTAGTTCAAGGAGCTTTGAAAGTAGAAATGGGCAGTTTGCACCGGAGTCAGGGGATTAGTAGAGGTCGCACAGGTATCGGGGGAGAAAGCAAAGCCCCTGTCAGAAAAAGGAGAGCCATGATGCCCACGGCCATGAAAACTTTGGGCTGTAGGATAATTCCCAATGAAGTATTCAGATGATGGAGAGGAGGAGTTGGATGGAGATGAGCAAACTTGATGCTTGCCACTGCCCCGAAAACTTCCTCTCCTAACTATCTTGCAAATTAACTATCTTGCTTGTGACAATTCACATTAAGAGGTATACTTTGATAGGGGGGAATGGTTTACAATGTAATCAAGAAAGCTAGCAAGATACACATCGAAGGATGGGTTGTAATTACTTGATGAATTGAATATTATTTTAACCTTACCTATAGGCAAGAATGGTTCGAAGAAGATCTCTGTTCGATTATGGTGTGAGTGTTTTCCTAATACATGTACAATTGTAAGGTGAAGGAGAACTACATAAACAACAAGATTGATATTATTGTCCTATAAGGCACTCAACATCATAAGCATACGCACTTCTAAATCCTTTGGAAATATTATAGTTATGTGGAAGTTCTTATTTTATTATTATAGTTTTAGAAATATGTATGTTGAAATGAATAAACTAATTAAAAAAACATAGTTTGTTAAATTAATTAAGAGCAATATTTGATGTCTATGAGTCAAGATACTCATCCTCCAATGATTGTAAGTTAGATTTCCATGATCATGTTATTAGTGCAAAACATTGTTTGGAAGCTTACACAGTTTCAAATAGAGTCATTTTAGACTCTCACTTTTAGGAATGTATTCATGCTCATGTTATTAGTGCAAGACATTCTTTGGAAGCTTACATTGTCTCAAATAGAGCCACCTTAGACTATCACTTTTAGGAATGTATTCATAACGTTCTCAATGTGCTCTTCCAAAAATATCTTCCTTCAAGACATTCTATACTTTTTCTTCGACACATATCCAACCCTTACTCAATGTAAGCTTGGAGGGAAAAAAAAGAAGACTAAAAAGTCAATCTTTACCATCACAATAATATTATCCACAAATTAATTCCAAACAAAACTTTTAATATAAAAATTACATGAATAATAGATTACAAAGAAAATGATCTAAAAATATATCAATGCAAATATTTTTTAGCTTGATATTAACTGTTAATGATATGTATAAACAATTGTTGTCCATTTAAAAATACATAGGAAGGAAGAACAAGTCAAAGAGAAAGTCTTTCTCCTCTACTAAACGTGACATCTCTAATAAAAATAATATTTACTAAATCTTTTTACTACCAATAATAATATTTAGTTCTCATTATTTCATATATATATATATAATACTAAGTATTTTTAAAATTAGTTTTATATATAGAAAAATTGATTTAAAAATATCACATAAATTTTAAATAAATTTAAATTTTTACTATTATTATCATTCGTTTATGGTTTATTAATTTATTATTATATTTTAGATATATATATTCCACTCAATGATAGTGCCAACCTTTCCACCACGCATATTAAATATTAAATATATTATGGACATCCACACCCAGAGGAAAAACGCAAATAAAAAAAATCAGTTGTACTGAAAATATAAAAATAGAAAGTTATGGACTAGGATTGAACTGTATATTGACAAATTTTAAAAAGCTCAGTTTTAAAAAATATCAGAAATTATAAAATAGTAATACTGAGTTAAAAGATGGGGTAATTAAGAAATTAGTTTAATGGATAGTGATTAAAAGATTGGTTAGACCTGATTTTGAAAACAACGGACCGAAAAAACAAGCATGGCGAGCATGGTTTAATGGATGGCAATTAAAAGATAAAAAAACAAGGCTGACGAGCATGGTTTAATGGATGGCAATTAAAAGATTGGTTTAATGGATAGTGATTACAAGATTCACGAACGAAGAGGAGGTGCGTGATGAATTAGGAAGGCGAGGAATCGGTGATTGTGATGAATGAAGAATTAGAAGAAGATATTCACGAAAGAAGAGGAGATGCCTCATGAATTGGAAGGATCAATGATTGTGATGAATGAAGAATGAGCCCTGGAGGAAATTCAAGAACGAAGATGAGGTGATCGAAATTTTTGCAGTCCCAAAAAAAACAGTAGGGGGATGGACTGGATTATTTATGGAGATGGTAATTTTCCGTTTCCTTTAAATTGTTTGTCTATTTGTTTATAATTAATTCCACAGAAAAAATGGTTATGCAGCGAAAGGCTGTAGGTGATTGAGTAATTTTCTGTTCCTTCAATATGTGTGTTTAATTCATTTTAGAGAGACATTTGTGTAACTTGACAAATTTTTTTCTCTCTTCAATCTACAGGCTAAGCATGGGTGTTCTTTCTCTCTCAAGCACTGTTATGTTAAGTTAAAGTTGTCTATCTTATTACCCGAACTGCCCGCAGACCAAACCACTTAAGATCCCTAGGATTTTAATGATTTATAAAAGTTACTTTATTTCATTGTTTCAAGAGCTAAATTTAATTCTTCCTCGCCATGATTTAACCTATATATTTGTCCAATGGGTGTCAAGAAATGTTGCAAGGGAGTATAAAGAGCAATAGTTATAAATATGAAATTTAATATATGTTCAATATTCAATAACACACATTATCCCACCATGAGTAGAGTCAAGTTGCATTTGAATAAGGTTTATATTTCAAAGTGCATGTCTTCATATAATTAGTGATATTCATCCAAGAAAAAAATCCATGGAACTTGCTAATGATCATGATGAAGAGGAACAAAGTGATAGTGATGAATGCAATGATAATAATAATGAGTTTACCATGGATGGTACTAGGAGTATCGAGAGAAAATGGAAAATGAAACTTCCCTACTAGAAATAAATAATTTCCCCACTGAATTTGACTGAATCTCCTCACAACAACATCCACGGAGTAGGAGGCTTCACTAAAACTTTTGATAATGACTAAGCCTCCAATTGAAATTATCTCTAAAACTAAAACTTCCCTCTTACCCAAATTCAACATACTTAAGAAAAGGATATGAAAAGAAAAACTTGCATGTGAGGAATTAAAAAAATCCCAATGATGACATCTCTCCCAATACATCTTCATATTAAAAAATGTTGCATCCAAATTTCTGATGTTCCTTTAGACCATCACTTTCTCCCAGAACCCTAAGGAACCTAAGGACACTTATTTCATTATAGCTTGGTATGAACCTGCTGGAACAATGAAACAAAAAATCGACGTCATTGAAATTTCATCGCTGACACCTGGATCTAAGAATATATCTTTTTGCATCAATTATCAACTAAATCTCGTACCTTCATTTTGTTTAACAAAATCGATTTGATAGCATATCAGCCTTTATTTAATTTTAAAAATTTTGTGAATAAAATGTACCTTACCGTGGAGAGATTGACACTCTCATAGAAGGAGCCAAATAATTCGATTATAGAATTAGTCTTCAAAATATTGTTTTTGACACTTCACACTATTAAAATTTTTATCTTCTGATATTTGTGGATTGATCCACTATTAGAATTGCAAGCTTCTAATTGTTGTAGTAGTGGCACATTGTTAAAGAATAATAGGTTATTAGATTATGTTGATAATCCATAGGCTTCCGAGTTGTTATTTTTCACATTAAAGTTACTCATCCACATTGATTCATCATAGTTTTTCCCTTCGGGTGAGGGGGATGCAGGAAAAACTGTAAATTATTATTTTGGACGAATTTTGTTGATGTTTGTACTAGAAATAGTGAGAGCACAAAAGTGGCAACCCTAGTTGGGTAGCTTCTACTTCTTATTATTATCCATTACAATGAAACTCTGGTTACATTTTAATATATTATGGATATTCCATTTTCGCAAATTGTGAGAAGAGGTTGGAAAGCTCATCCTATATAAAATTTAACAAATTTGTTTAAAAAATTATTATTTTTTTAAATAGTTATGATTGATGTCTTATGTTAAAATTTATGTTTTCATAAATATTTTTTTAATTATTATTTTTTAAATCTTAATTTAAAATTTTTCTAAATATCTCATACTTCAAATTTTTTAAATATATTTATATTAAATAATATTTTAATAAAAAAATTTTAATTAATAATCACTTTTAAATATTAAATGGCCATGATCAACATCGAGAATTGGGTTTGTCATATACCTAAGATTCTCTTCCTCTCGTTCGTGATTATGGGATTCATGCAATTGGTTCAATTGGTTCTCCAATAGGATTTACAACTTGGTCCCAACCCAATGGTCGATATGCGGCTAGGTAGGGATTTACGTATTCTCTTTCTTTTTTACTAATTGAAAAGTTACCCAACTGAAAAGTGTATGGTTTCCCTCATAAAACACTTCATGATGCACTTATAATATGGTTTCCTCATAAAGTGCTCCAAGATGCACTTTGTCAAACGCTCCATATAATGCTTGAGTCTTAGCCTCCAACCTGGGTAGCTCCATATAAGGTTTATCGACTCACCTCTTCTCAAGGTAACATATTACTTTTTTCCTTATTGAATGATAGTGGGAATTTAGATGGAATGGAGATATGAGGTGTTTATGAGCAACAAATTGATATTTTTATTTCTGAATGGCACTCAAAATGTGGAGAACATGGACATATGAGTTATTTCTAAGCTTTAGAGGCTTAGATGTCAGGAAGGGATTTGTATATCATCTCTACATAGCCCTAATATTTAGCAAAGAAATCTGTGTGTTCCTTGATGCCTGCCAACTAAGAAAATTGAACTATATGAATATGGCCATAAAGTTTAAACCACCCCATTGAACGCAATATTTTCTCCCCAGAATACACATCCTTTGTGTGGTGCCTCAATGAAGTGTCACAGGTGCATGGGAGGGCCGTCCCTCTAATTTACTAAGTGGCTCATATTATATCTCGAAGCCCATTTTCCAAGGAATTCCAACAGCATAAGATATTGAAGAATGGAAAGGTGATTTGCTTCTAATATGTTAGGTTGGACACTAGACAAGAAAGGGTTTAGTAGGAAATCAACTATACAAAAAAAGGACTCGCTTATGTCCATGAATATTCTAGAAATCACAACAATATAGTTAAGTAACCCCACTAAAACACATATATTTAATGCTAAAATTCATTCAAAAAACTATAAAATCCAATCAATAAAAGTTGTATGGTTTTATCTGGTAGTTTCACAAAAGGTGTAACACTATCACGTATGTAATATTGAGATGTTATATTATTAGAAGTTTGCATTGTGTTTGACGTTATTAAATGAAAAAAATGTTGAAATATTAAATTCACCTGCAATAGCACAGATGGAATACTAGAGGAAAACAAACAACAGGAAAATATTTGAGCTATGTTTACACTCCATCTCACAATAAATTCCTGAGTTAAATGAGCCTACAAAATCATTTTTTTGAAGACCGTAGCCATGAATTTCTACAGTTAGAACCGAGCCATCGTCACTCCATTTAAACCGCATCACCTACCACCATTAAACACCACCAACCACAGAAGGGAGAATTTACTTCGCAACATCGCAACTTCGCAACTTCACATATCCTTTCTGCACCATCACAAGTTTCGTTGTTTCATTTGAGATGCGATATTGTCGATAACACATATCTCATATCGCATGCGTAATATATTAATTTTATTACCCAAACCGCCCGAAGACCAAACCATATAGATTGCGATGCGATAATGCTTTGTCAAATACAATTGATTTTTTTTTTAAATCCGCCGCGGGCTCAACCACCAGTCAATATAAATCCATTTGCATGGTTTGCATGTCCAGTCACCCACATCAGAAATGGATGTGATAAATTCTAAAACCAGTTTAGATAAAGAATCCTCAAATCCGTGAAAAGGCTTTCATATGAGGTTTGAGACATTAAAAGTTTTTTTTTTGTTTTATGTTTAATGTTTTTATTTTAAAATTCTGCGACACATGTTTTGTTAAGTCTTTTGATTTAGGATTAATATATATGTTTTAATATATATATTATAAACATTCTCAATGTTTATAATATATATAAATTTAGTGTGTTTTGCAATAGCAAGCAATGCGATATATATGCCCGAAGGCAAAAAGAAAAGAATGTTGGATTGTGTATAAAAAAAAAAATAGAGAGTGTGAGAGCTGTGTGTTGTTTTATATGCCCGAAGGAAGTGAAACATAAAAAAGACCGTGTGTGTGCATTTTTAATATAGTGAGCAAAACTGTAAAACAAAGTTTTGAAGAACACAACATGTGCAGCAGTTTGAAGCAGTTGTAATTTTTTTTGTAAATGCTAGAACAAACGTTCTTTGGAATCTCTGTAATAGCCTTTTAAGTTTAATGAAAGAAAATTTTTATATGCACCTATGTCTAGCAAATTTTTAATTGAATCTTTCTCTTGAAGTTGGGGAATTTTTATTCCTTTGTTGTTTGGAATACTTCAGAAATCCCAACATGGTATTAGAGCTAGTCCAGGCTCTTTGAAGTTGTCAAATAAGATGAAGGAAGAAGGTGTTGTTGCAGCTTTTGACCAGCAATGTGAAGGCTCAGAAAAGACCAGGTGTTTAAAAACCAAATCTTTTTTTTTTTATGTTTAAAAAGTGTATTCTAGAGAATTCTTTTTGAATACAGAGTTTATCTCTCAAGCAGAGAGAAGTTTTATTTAAAAACACAGTCAATTTTAGAGCATAGTTTAGTAAGCTAGCCATGGCAGGAGCCAACACAAGCACAAGTATAGGAAATAATCAACTCACACAATTAATGGGAAGAACTATGACTATTTGGAAATCACAATGAGAGCTTTATTTGCCTCTCAAGATTTATGGGAGCTAGTTGAGGATGGTCTAGAAGAACCAGCAGATAAAAATGCATTTAATGCCTTCACATAGGCAGAGAAGGATTTTCTAAAGAGCAATAGGGAGAAGGACTCAAAATCCCTCTTCTATCTCTATCAAGCATTCTATGCAAGTGTGTTTCTAAGGATTGTAGTAGCCAAGAAGTCCAAGGATGCGTGGGATACCCTCCAGACAACCTACCAAGGTATGGAGTAGGTAAAGACAAAAAAGCTTCAATTAATGAGAAGGGATTTTGAAGTCATTTTCATGAAAGATAATGACACAATAGAATCATTCTTTACTCTACTGATTGGGTTGGTCATCCAAATAAGATATGATGGAGAGATAGTATAAGCAAGAAGAATAGTGGAGAAATTATTGAGGAGCTTACCCTCAAGGTTTGATGTGATAGTCACAACCATTGAAGATACAAAGGATCTCTCAAAATTTACAGTTGATGAGCTTCATGCATCACTGATGACACATGAACAAAGATTGGGTAGAACAACAAAATCATATTTGGAGCATTCCTTGAAGACCCAAATTTCCTTTGGAAGAGGAAGAGGTCAAGGTAGAGGAAACTACAGAGGAAAAGGAAGAGGCAGAAGCCAAAACAGAGGAGGAAGAAACAACCCTGCAAATACTCATGGAAGGGGCAACAACCAAAATTAGAACCAAGGCCATGGTAGTAGCCAACAAAGAGGACAACATCAAGCACATGGACAAAGGTATGATAAATTCCAAGTCCAATGTCATTATTAGAAGTATGGTCATTATGCCAATGAATATAGGAAGAAACAAAGTGACATGGGTAATAGACCCAGTGCTAATTTTACTAAAGAAAATAACAATCAAGAGAAGTTGTTTTTAGCATGTAATATGGCTGAAGAAATGAATGAAGATATATGGTTTCTAGATTTAGGATGTAGCAACCATATGACTGGAAACATTTCCATGTTTTCCCTGTTAGATGAAAATGTAAAGTCTCAAGTAACATTGGAGACAGAAAGTAAGGTCTCTGCCATGGGAAAAGGCAGAGTAAGTGTTTTCACAAAGAAAGGAGAAGGAAGATCCATATCAGATGTATACTGTGTGCCTAGTATGAAGTTAACCTCTTGGGCATTGGACAGCTCATTCAAAAGGGGTACAATTTTTTCTTTGAAGATGATGTATGCACCATCATGGATAAACCACCAAGAAAGCAATGCATTGCACAAGTGAAGATGACAAGGAACAAAATTTTCCCTCTCAAGATGAGAACAAATTTGAAGAAAGGAGATGAAATGGCAGCAGAGACACAAGAGACATTCCAAAGAAAAGCAAAAGATGAAAATTGGTTGTGGCATTTGAGATTTGGACATCTCAACTTTGGAGGTCAAATTTTGTTGCATAGGAAAGGAATGGTAAAGGGATTACTATTGATTGAGAAACTAGGTAGCCTATGTGAAGGCTGCATCTTGGGAAAACAACACAGAGAAATATTTCGATCAAGAAAGAGCCTAAGGGCGAAGGCACCCTTAGAAATTTTCCATTTATATTTGTGTGGACCAATGCAAACACCATCAATAGCAAGCAGCCACTATATGCTGACTTTCATTGATGATTACACAAGAAAAACTTGGGTTTATTTCTTGAATATTTTTTTTTCTAAATTTAGACTAATTCTATTAATGGCACAAAAAATTACATGGAGGCACTGGCCTCTATGGTACTGGCCCAACTATGGGGCATTCTCAGTCTAAGAGCCTGAACACTACCTGTTTTCCAAACATATAGAAAATTAGCCACCCACGTAGGGGAAACCCGCTCTTCAGCAGTTTCATATAACAAAATTAACAAAATTATCAACAATTCATTATACTCAGGGGTAATCCAAACATTGGGAAAACAAAAACTCAAAAAACTGCAAATCCTGAGCATGTTAAGAAACATGAGGAGAGGGAGGAGATTCTTCAACAAATGGGCACCTGTAGGCTTCCATATCTTCCTCCACCGTCTGATGATCATCATTGGTCTCGAAGCTTCCATGTTTGTCAGCCGCAACATCCTCGCCTTCGTTGCAAGGATCCATCCGCTTCATGCTGGCACACAGAGAGTTTCCCTGGTTCATCTGATTAAAGAGGGGAAGAACAACAGAGCTAGAGGGCTCTTCTTTGAATTCCACAGTGATAATGGTTGTGACGCAGGGGTAGTTCAAGAAGATTTGAAAGTAGAAATGGGCAGTTTGCACCGGAGTCAGGGGATTAGTATAGGTCGCACAGGTATCGGGGGAGAAAGCAAAGCCCCTGTCAGAAAAAGGAGAGCCATGATGCCCACGGCCATGACAAATTCGGGCTGCAAGATAATTCCCAATGAAGTATTCAGATGATGGAGAGGAGGAGTTGGATGGAGATGAGCAAACTTGATGCCTACCTCTTCCTCGAAAACTTCCTCTCCTAACTATCTTGCAAATTAACTATCTTTCTTGTGACAATTCACATAAAGAGGTATACTTTGATAGGGGGATAGTTTATTATAATCAAAGCTAAAGATATACATCGAAGGATGGGTTGTAGTGCCTTGATGAAATTGAATGTTATTACTACCTAACCTTGCCATAGGCAAGTGTGGTTGAAGAAGATCTCTTCTGAATTAGTGGTGTGAGTGTTTTCCTAATACATGTACAATTGTAAGGTGAAGGAGAACTACATAAAGAGCGAGATTGATATTATTGTTCTATAAGGCACTCAACATCATAAGCATACACACTTCTAAATCCTTTGGAAATATTATAGTTATGTGGAAGTTCTTATTTTATTGTTATAGTTTTAGAAATATGTATGTTGAAATGAATAAACTAATTAAAAAAACATAGTTTGTTAAATTAATTAAGATCAATATTTGATGTCTATGAGTCAAGATACTCATCACATCGGATTAAGTTAGATTTCCACTCTTCATGTTTTAATTACAAGACATTCTTTGAAGGGAAACCACTTTGTCTCAAATAGAGCCACCTTATTGTACTTTTAGGGTACTTTATTATCAACGTTCTCAATGTGCTCTTCAGAATGTCTATTCCTTCAAGACATTCTATACTTTTTCTTTGACACATATCCAACCCTTACTCAATGTAAGCTTGGAGGGAAAAAAAAGAAGACTAAAAAGTCAATCTTTACCATCACAGTAATATTATCCACAAATTAATTCCAAACAAAACTTTTAATATAAAAATTACATGAATAATAGATTACAAAGAAAATGATCTAAAAATATATCAATGCAAATATTTGTTAGCTTGATATTAACTGTTACAAACTTATCATTTTTAAGTAGAAAAATTTACTAGGTTTCCAATGGTATGTATAAACAATTGTTGTCCATTTAAAAATACATAGGAAGGAAGAACAATTTTGATTCTCTAATAAGATCTAAAGAGAAAGTCTTTCTCCTCTACTAAACGTGACATCTCTAATAAAAATAATATTAACTAAATCTTTTTACTACCAATAATAATATTTCGTTCTCATTATTTCATATATATATATATATATATAATACTAAGTATTTTTAAAATTAGTTTTATATATAGAAAAATTGATTTAAAAATATCACATAAATTTTAAATAAATTTAAATTTTTACTATTATTATCATTCGTTTATGGTTTATTAATTTATTATTATATTTTAGATATATATAGTCCACTCAATGATAGTGCCAACCTTTCCACCACGCATATTAAATATTAAATATATTCCAATCAACAAGTGTCACCCAATCAGTGTTATGGACATCCACACCCCGAGGAAAAACGCAAATAAAAAAAATCAGTTGTACTGAAAATATAAAAATAGAAAGTTATGGACTAGGATTGAACTGTATATTGACAAGTTTTAAAAAGCTCAGTTTTAAAAAATATCATAAATTATAAAATAGAAATACTGAGTTAAAATATGGGGTAATTAACAAATTAGTTTAATGGATAGTGATTAAAAGATTGGTTAGACCTAAATTTGAAAACAACGGTCTAAAAAAACAAGCATGGCGAGCATGGTTTAATGGATGGCAATTAAAAGATAAAAAAACAAGCCTGACGAGCATGGTTTAATGGATAATGGATAGTGATTACAAGATTCGTAAAACCTAAATTTGAACCCAACGGTCCAAAAAAACAAGCATAAATCTCACTAATGTCGTGGTCATTATATACTCGAGCGCCTGATGAATGAAGAATGAGAGGAGGAAATTCACGAACGAAGAGGAGGTGCGTGATGAATTAGGAAGGCGAGGGATCGGTGATTGTGATAAATGAAGAATTAGAAGAAGATATTCACGAAAGAAGAGGAGATGCCTCATGAATTGGAAGGATCAATGATTGTGATGAATGAAGAATGAGCGCTGGAGGAAATTCAAGAACGAAGAGGAGGTGATCGAAATTTTTGCAGTCCCAAAAAAACCAGTAGGGGGATGGACTGGATTATTTATGGAGATGTAATTTTCCGTTTCCTTTAAATTGTTTGTCTATTTGTTTATAATTAATTCCACAGAAAAAATGGTTATGCAGCGAAAGGCTGTAGGTGATTGAGTAATTTTCTTTTCCTTTAATATGTGTGTTTAATTCATTTTAGAGAGACATTTGTGTAACTTGACAAATTTTTTTCTCTCTTCAATCTACAGGTTAAGCATGGGTGTTCTTTCTTTCTCAAGCACTGTTATGTTAAGTTAAAGTTGTCTATCTTATTTAGCGCTCCATAAATCTTCTGTATAGTGTTGTATGCATGAATGTCATGTGTAGTGTTGTGGTATAAATGTAATGTGCAATGTGTCGTGTGCAAATGTTTGGTTTGTGTGTCTGTGCATTTGTGGTAATTGAGAGAGAAAGCCCAGGCTCAGGAGATTCAATATGCACTGGTGGTTGAAGGGCCAGCTAATGAAAAAATTATGCTTTCAAAGTGAGTTGGTGTGACTTTGTACTCATGGCAGTATTTTCTTGAATTATTTTTTAAATTCATTCCTCAACCTCTTTTATGTTTCCTTTTCTGATGGGTTGGGATTTTCTATACACGAGCTGGAGCAGAGTGTCCAATGCTTTTGGAGCAGAAGAGCTAGGGCAAGGTTTCAATGCTTTTGGAGCAGAGTAGCTTGAGCATCGTTTCCAATGCTTTTGCAGAAGAGAATGAGAAGTTTGGAGGGCTTTGCAACCACCAGTTTCCACAGTTTCAATAGCGACAGAAAGATTAGGTTAGTATTCTTTGTGAATGTCCTTGTTCTCTCCTGTTTCTTGTTTCTTGTTGCACTTTACGAATATCTCTATGATATATTTACAGAACATGTTCATTGTAGAATAGTTACGCAAATTGAAACAGGTTTAGTCATCTATGTCGGTCTGTGTTCACATCTGCGTTGAGGATGTTGACATGTGAGGTGTTGGGTGGTTTTCCATGTAACAAGTCATGTAGCCATAAATATTTTTGGATATTGACCCAGGTGTCTCTCCAAACCCCAATTCAGCTCTTCCTTTTGTCATTTCATGCCTCCAATTGTCCTATATCCATAATAGTTCCATAACCAGATGAATCTGGAGTTTCTTAAATAGTACTAGCACCAGTCATGGAACCACTCATTTACGTAAAACTACCATTAGCTTCTACTTGAGTAGCATATTATGGGTGAGTATATTTAGCAGGAGATTGAGAAGGTGGTTCATTGAGTTGGGAGGCACCGCTCAAAGCCTTACACTGCAAAACCCTACAGAGTGGGATATACAGATTTGTGACAGACTGAGCCCTCTCTGTGGATAATTGTGCAATTTAGAAGTGACAGCAAGAAGAAACCCCGGAAATTCCCGCGTAGGGCTTATATGGAAATAAATGTTTGCGACATAGCTACATTCACGGGATTGATTTATTTATATTATGTACACAATTCCATTAGCATTCACCAGATTGTTTTATTTGTATTATGTAATAAATTCAATTTTACACCTAGCTTCACCCTAATTTTGCTATGGGTTATAACGGATTCCCACTGTGATGCTTAGTGGAAGGAAATTGAACATAGGAGCTCAATTTTTGTTGCCTTGTGAATTGATTCCAGTGGTTCATATTAAATTTCAACGATATTAGTGCGTTGCATTCGGTTGTAATTGTAGATAGTAAATTTCTAAAGTTTTAGTGGACGACAATGTGCAATTGCCAACAATTAGTCAGTTTATGCAGAGTCTTTCTATTTACATGCATAACATGGGACAAGTACATGTACAAGTTTAGTGTGATGTTTAGTAGAAGGCAATACTAATTCGGTTTTGATAAATTCAATCTATGTGCTATGCCAATTAGTAGTTTTGAATGTGAGTTTATTGGAAATTGTATAGGATAAATGTTGAAAGGCGTGGTTTGGTTAGTAGTGAAGAGAAGGTCATAAGTAGTTATGAGATGAACCCAAAACATATGCAATAGTGGACAATCGGAATGTCATGATGATGAGATCAAACAATGATACAACTTTGACAACGATCACCTAAAACAAGTTTCAGGTAATCAAAAGATTTTTTTTTCCTCTCTCTTGTTTATTAATTACATTAAGAAGTTTTAATAATTATATATCAACCTTTATTTTTTCTATTAAATTTACACTGTAACATTTATTTTTACTAAAAAATATATATATTTATATTTATGAAAATATGTGTTAATGGTTATTCATTATTTTATTTTATATTTTAATTTGAAAAATAAGGATAAAATTTTCATTCCTTATGCTTGTTGTGCCATTTTCTGACCAAGAAGACATAATATTTCCTTCGAGTCCAAACAGAGTATTAGGTAGTGAATATCCATACCTTACCCCACCCTAGAGTTAGAACCCGGTAGATTTGGAATTTTATTTATTCAATTTTATTAATAAAAGCATGCTATTGTTATAGAAGTTAAAAGTTACCAAATGTGTTTTTTTAATTATTTATTTTCAATATATTAAATTTTATTGTTATTATATTAAATTTGTTAATTATATTATATTTTGATAGCTTTATTTAATAATATTGTATTAATGTTTTTTTCTTGATCTTTATATATAATATACAAAATAGATTTTTTTTTTTTAATAATAAATTTAATTATGTTACAAGTTATTAGGAAGGATTTGTATTCTAACAATATCATTTTAGTGTTTTATGTTGTAGAAAATTTATCAATGCCGAAGTTGTTCTTGAGTGAGTCTGAGTTGTGTTCCTTCTGTTCATAGTTTTCATGACCTTTAGTTTTTATAGTAACCCAAATATGCAAAAACATAAATATACCATGTTATTATAATAATAATTTATAAACATGTTTTAAACATCTTCCCAATATACACACAAATCACAAAATTACTTTTATTCACATAAATCATTTAACATTTTTCAATGTCTTAAACATCTTCCCCATATACACACAAATGGCAAAGTCACTCTTATTCACTTCAATCATTTAAAATTTTTACAATGTTTTAAACATCTTCCCCATATACACATAAATGGAAAAGTCTCTCTTATTCACTTAAATCATTTAAAATTTTTACAATGTTTTAAACATCTTCCCGATACATTGCACAAAAATGACAAAATGAATCTTATTTACATAAATTATATAACAATTATAACCTAAATTTATTTATATTTTAATTTTTTTTTTAAATAAGATTTTGATTTGGTTTTGATTTTATTTATTTATATATTTTTATTATAACTATGTTATTATGATATTTGAAGTATACTATATTTTTCCTTCTTTTCATATATATATATAAATAAATAAGTATATTTCAATATTTTTATTGATATTTTTATAAATTTAAATAAAATACTAATATATATTTTTAGAGTGTTTGCAAATATTTAAATATTTTTATTATTTATTTGTATGAATTTATTATATCTAAATTTTTATGTATTGGTTTTATTATTTATATACAATAAATATATATATTCTTGAGTGCTTGTTTACCTATATAAATTTATGAAAGTATTTTGGTTATAATGTATGTTTTGGATTTTTTATTTTGTATGTATATGAATGCATTGTTTTGAGAATTGAAATAGTGTCTTTATTAGTTGCATTGTCATAGTTAGAATATATTTGTTGTGTTTTTTATTTTTGAATTTATCAATGAACAGATGTATACTTCTATATGTTGTGTGTGAATGTATTATTGAGATTTTTTGCATTATTTGTATGTATTTGTTTGAATTGTTTACTCTTCTATGTTGATGAATGTTTCATTTTGCATGCTTTTGACTATTCTTTCATTGTTTATTTGTATGTATATGTGTGTATTTCTTGAGTATGCCTTGAATGTTAGAGTAGCTGTTTTAGTGTTTCTATGTATATACATTTAATTATTTTTAAGAGTTGGTTGTATTATCTTGGATGTTTTTCAGTATTCCTTCTTTATTTGCTTTGTGTGTGTATCTTTTCAGTATTCTTTCATATGGATATTATTTAATTGTATGTGTATGAATGCATTATTTGTTGTATTTTTATGAGAATTATTTTACTTTGTATGTACTTGTTTGAATTGTTTACCCTTCTATGTTGATGAATGTCTGACTTTGCATGATTTTGACTATTTGATTTTGAATATTATTTCATTCTTTATTTCTACGTATATGTGTGTATTTCTTGGGTATGCCTTGAGTAGAGGTTTTAGTGTTTCTATGTTTATGAATGTATTAGTTTTCGTATTTGTATGAAAATTATTTACTTGTATGAGCTTTATATGTATATGAATCAATTATTTGTTGCATTTGATGTGTCTTGTTTACATGTATTCATTGTGTGTGTATGAATCTAATCTTTGCTACCTTTGTATGTGACTTATTTACTTGTATTTTTTGTATGTGTATGAATGCATTCTTCATGTGTATATGAATATATTCTTTGGTAATGTGTATTATTTCCTTGTATTCTATGTATGTGTATGAATGTCTTCTTCATGTGTGTATGAATCTACATTCAAACATGTCTTCTTTATTTGTAGTCTTTGTATGTGTATGAATATATTCTTCATGTGTATGAATACATGTATTCATTGTGTGTGTATGAATCTATTCTTTCCTACCTTTGTAAGTGACTTATTTACTTGTATTTTGTGTATGTGTATGAATACCTTCTTTGTGTGTATATGAATATATTCTTTGGTAATGTGTCTTATTTCCTTGTATTCTATGTATGTGTATGAATGTCTTATTCATGTGTGTATGAATCTACATTCCAATGTGCCTTCTTTATTTTTACTCTTTGTATGTGTATGAATATATTCTTCATGTGTATGAATCTATTCTTGGCTACATTCCTACCTGTGTCTTGTTAACTTGTATTTTTTGTATGTGTAAAAATGTATTCTTCATGTGTGTATGAATCTATTATTTTCTACATTTGTATGTCTTCTTTGTATGTGTATTTGTAGGAATTTTTCTTTATTACTATTGTATATATATTATTTTCATGTAAATATATTAGTGTGATATGTGAGAATATATTTTTTTAATTTTTATTTATATGATTATAAATATACTATCATTATTTCTACGTATTAATATATTATTTTGAATATTGATTTATAGATATATTAGTTTAAATAATAACTTATAAATATATTAGTTTAAATATTTGTTAAATTATTATTATTATTGTTGTTGTTGTTGTTGTTTTTTTTTTATTGTTTTTTTTTTTCTTTTATTGATTTTTTAATTAATTTATTATTATTGTTATTGTTATTATTTATCTTTTTTCTATCTAAACTTTGATAATTTTAAATTGGAAAATAATATACTTACTACAATAACAGTAAAAAAGAAATAATATTATCCCAAAAGTTACAACTCAATCAACCATTATCATGTTATAAAGTATCATGCAAATCATGAAGCTAATAAGAAAAAGAACAATAACATAACATTTATAACAACATTTCCCTGATGTGGGTGTTGAATAGCGGGTCATCGGTGGAGGTGTTGGAGAGCAACATGTGTTATTGCCACTTGCAAGCACCTGATCATTGTAATCCTCCCATAAATTCGATAGCAGACGATGATATGATGTCTTCTCCTCCCTCGAGCTGCATTTACTCTGCGTGATTGCCAGCTTCCATGGCTTTCATGCTTGCCAGCTTCTATTATGCTGCAACTGCGTTTAATTCTCCTCGGCACCCCCACTCTGCTCCTCAGCTTCATCTTCGCTCCCACATTGCTCTGCAGACCGACATTCGCGCTGGCCATTCCTCACCCTGCAGTGACGCAGAGATCACCGCTCCACATGACCATTTTCAGCCCTCTCCACTCTGTGCCCAGACCTTGTTGCCTACCCGCCCAACCTTCTCCTCTTCGCCATCTCAGTCCTCCAACAATTCAGGTTATCACTCAGGATTCCACAGGCAGACCATGATCCTTAGGTAACGAATGCACTGCAGATGTGGGGGCGGTGGTAGAGGCGGTGAAGGAAGGAGCAGTAGTGGTTCTCACAGTGGTAGAGGTGGTGTAGGAAGGGGAAGTAGCAGTAGCAGAGTCGATTGGGCTTATTCTCCATCAATAAGAAATAAGGTGAGTTTTCAGTTCAGTAGCACCTTGGACAAGCCGCACATCACAAAAATGATTATAGTGGTATTTTAGTAAGAGCCCTCTGATGCTGCTAGCTCTGGCTCCCGGAAGCATAGGCGAAAATCAACTATCTCGGTATAGCGTCCCCCTGCTACCAGAAAGTCCACCGCCCTTCCGGTGAAGCCAAGCCTCAGAACGTCTAGTAGTGCAGGGACGAGCAGCGACAGCTCTGCAAGTGAGGACTCAAAATGGAAACATTCCAGTTCTCCCTCCTCTTCAGAACACTTAGCCCCAGATCATGAAAACAAGGTTGCGGATGCCCTGGATGAAGACTACAGCTGTCCTATCGTGGAAGAAATTCCACCACCTGATGGCAAACAACTTGACAACTAGTAGGTTCATGGGCCTCCTTAACTCTTTTTGGTTTTTTGGCTTCACCATCAAAGTAGCTATGGAAAAGGTGTCTGTTTCAGTCATGCTAGCTCTTTCTGCATTTTCAGTTTCTTGTTTAGAACAATGTATGCTGGTTTCTTGCTTATGGGCAACAATTTTGAGTCGGTTTCCCGGTCACGGGCGACTTATATTTTGGATTTTCTGAACTTGCTTCCCTCCAGCATTTGCTAGTTTTGCAATCTGGAGGAGAAGACGACTATGTACATTATGTGCCATTATAATAGATTAAACTTACTTATAAAAAAAAATATTTATAACAACATCAATTTATAATAACACATATCAATTAACTATTTAATACTAAAATCAATACAATAAATAAACTCAATTAATTTTAATTAAAAATTTTCATTAATTTGACTTATTTATAATTTTATTTTTCATAATACTATAATTTAATAATATAGGGAAATAATATTAATTCTAAATTTTTGTTTAGAATATGAATGGTTTTAAATATAATAAAAAATATAAATACTTATTAATTTTATACTAATTAATGTATAAAATAATTTTAATTATCAACATCATAATATTTATACTCAATCTTAAACACATGCATAAAATAGTATTAATTCTAAAATTAATTATAAGTGTGATACGTGTGAACATGTCACCTTGTGAGTCATTGTGTGTAATGTTTGTGGCTATGTGTATGTTTGTGTGCATCCCATGTTTGTTGTGTGCATGTATGCATGTGAGTGATTATGCCTGAATGCCAGGATTGTGTGGGTGTGCTTATATGGTTAGTCCCATGCCAATGATGAACGGTTTTTGGGGTCATATAAGCTCTCACCTTCATTTAGTTAACCCTATTAATAGAGATTTTACATATCAAAACTAAGATGATCTTTCTATATATAGATTTTTCGTTTATTTAAAACATAACATTAATTTGGAAATATTAAAATATTTTTTTTTAATAATATTTTTTTTATATTAAAAAGACATAAATTTTATAAAACAGTATTTATCATTATTTGAAATTTAAAATATAATAATTAAATAAATTGAAAATTGAATTAATGATAAAAATAAACTAACATAATTACAAAAATATTTAAATTTAATTATTAAATATTATTTAGAATTTAGAATTTGAAAAATTATATATATATATTATAAAAATAACCTAGCATAATTTCAGCAATTGTATCAGTATGGATTATTATCATGTTTTATTATAAAAGTATAAATATCAATAATATGTTATTATGTTTATCATTGATAATTATATAAGTAAAAATATTATGATGTCGATAATTAATTAATATGTTTTTCTGAAGAACCCCAAACCACTTTAGTGTATACTCACCTAGGGAAATGTTTGAGCATATAGTGTTGGTAAAGGAGGAAAAGCGCCAAAGGAGGTTGGATGTTCAACTTAGATGCAATTATAAAACCCATTGTGCTAACATTATATGTAATTTGTTTGTCACTAAAAAATTTGTGCCATTATAGCGAGAGGTGGCCCATTGGCAGTGTTGTGGGTGGTTGCTTGCCCGTGTTTGTAT
>JAXQQM020061323.1:0-48304 GCA_034641835.2 Pinus albicaulis
TAGCTGCAGCAACTCAAATCTAGAACTCAATAGAGAATGCTGAAGATGATGAGCAGTCTGAAGTAGACCTCCTCCAATGGATCTCCAAAGCGGAAGGATGATCCTTACACTTGAGATCTCACCCTCCAAACAATCTGCAAACCCTCACTACAGATACTCCATGGAAATAACATAGTCACTAAGAGGAACTGTGCAGTGAGTGGAATAGAACACTATGGCCAAGTGACAAGATCTGAAAATCAGCTCTCAAGCTTCCAATCTGATCTCCCAAAGAAGAGAAAGACTCTCTCTCTAAAAAACAAGAGATGGAAGAGGTGTTGTGAACTCTCCACTGCAACACCCTACAACACAGTATTATGCTGCTGCAGCAATAACGTTGTCTTGGAGGAGGATGCTTTGGACTTGAGCCAAGAGATATGGAAAATGAAGAACCAACCTTCAAGAGGCCTCTCAATAAGGTGAAAAAATCATAAACAGGAATTTCCTGACAATTCTTGCTAAACAGCAAAGAATGCACAATGTCTGAATAGACATGAAATGAATAATATAAGCATGAATCACAATGGCTCTCCTCCTCTCCATATATAGTAAGTGAAGGCTCTCTCTCCATGGGCCCCATCAATTAGGGTTTCCTCCATAAGGCAATATTCCCTCCTCTATATTTGCGCTATCCCATGTAGTGCTTTCCACCTCATACCCAACGTTGTTTGACTTGGTCAAACTTAACCAAGCTTCTTTGCAAAATAT
Organism: Pinus albicaulis; assembly: GCA_034641835.2. Lineage (NCBI taxonomy): Eukaryota > Viridiplantae > Streptophyta > Pinopsida > Pinales > Pinaceae > Pinus > Pinus albicaulis. The sequence continues at coordinate 748 of JAXQQM020061323.1, forward strand.
CCCCTTTCACACATGAGGGTGTGAAATCTAGTTCCATGGCTGATCCCCTTTCATAATAGAGGGATTTTATCTATGTTTTTATTTCCATTGGGCCTCCTTACCCAATTATTCATCTCCTAAGTGAAAATAGACAAAATTAATATTCCAATTTATTGAAGGAAAATTTTGGAATATTACAGTCCTCCCCTCCCAAATGTTGCTTGTCCCCAAGAAACTGCAAGGATAGAATTGGAAGGTCTCCACTCAAGGCATGGAGTCTGAAATGTGATGAGGAACATCTTCCCCATGTGGATCCTCCATCCCCAAGCAATCATCCAAACAAAATGAGCCACCTTCCAATAAGGCAACTCCTGAAAATCTCCATCCACCTCAAGTTCCGGTAATGAAGGTGGGCTGAAAATCTGAACTTGGAAAGCACCATAGCTCACCCCATGTTGTCCTTCTCTCCACTTATGATAAGCGTAGAGTGTGTGCTGATCCTGGGTTGCAAAAGTATTTCCATCAAATGACAAAGTGAAAAACAATCCTCCAAGGAGATTTCCTCCAACAATGAAGAACAAGCTAGGCCAAAATAATCATCCATGATGAATAGGACAAGATCATCATAGATTATCCTAATGAGAAGTTTTCTGCAAGTTATACATGATGATACAAGATACAAACAATATCTCACAAGGATACAGCGCAGTTTCATCCACTGCAATCTCAGAAAGGAACATGGCAAGGGGCATACAAAATCCATCACATTTACTAAGGAATAGTAAATGGTTGAATATAACAATAATACAAGATCCAAAACTTGCCCATGGATGTACAATGGATGACTATCAATTTCATGGTCTACCTCAAAATAGAATACATTAGAAGTGGTAGCCATATCTCCTCCCATGCTCTCATTAGAACATGTAGTGCAGAAAATGTGGGAATTTTCTCCCCTCAAGGACACATCCAACTCATGTGTCTCTCTCATAATCATGCTTCTTATACAAATCTGATCCATATCAGTAAATGAAGTCATGATCAGCAATAGAATGAAGAAAATGCTGAAGGTTTCAAGTGATGCAAGAAGGTACCAACATCTTTCCCAATAGTGACAGCGCAGTTTCCCAAATTGCTGCTTCAGAAAATCACATGGCAAGTTGTTTTGTGTTACATGAATAGTTATGTATGCCATGATAGCTACTGATAAATAGCATATGGCTGAGTATATCAACTTATCATACATGAAAGAAAACACTTGCCCAAGGCCATATAAAATATGGTTGTCTCCATCATACAAATTGGCCCAATTTTGTCCATGGAGCTCAATGAACACTTGCCCTTCTGTGGAGCAATGCACTGAATATGAATGGTAAGAGCATCAAAGTGTTGTGTTAGATAATCCATGGGTGTAAAAAAAATATTATTACCATATGTTGAGAGAAAAATGATGCATATGAATGATCCCTCCATAGTAGGATGACACATTCCTAGGAAGAGAAATGAACCATATGTGGCATAAAGATCACCCTCCTTATACTTGGAAATCCAAATCAAGAAGATCATAGCAAGTGAGGTTATACCAATGTAATATATGTCTCCATCCACTACTCCATCAATCTCACCTCCTCTTTGTCCTCCAAGTGCATCAAGTGTGAAGTGATCCTGGGGAAACTTCATCAATAACCCCAAGCTCTCAAGTGATAGCGTTGTTGGCCTCTACAATTGATCTCTGGCCAACTCATAGCTCCATTCTTTGACATGCTCCTTTTCAAAGATATCTCCCATAATGCTGCAATACATAAGAAGTCCCTCCCAAGGTGGAAGTGCCTCTCTATCATCAAAAGCCAAGGAGATAATGCCATCTCCTCCTCCTGCAACATCATGCAAAATGTGAGAGAAAATCTGCTCTTGCTCTCCCAAGAACAAGCAAAGCAACAAAAAATTTTGTTGCCTCCCCATACTTCCATCATACAACTCATGTGATGAAGACACAATGAATGATATGAGTATCACATAAACACCATGCATCCATACTCTATGCTGCTCAATGATTCAAGTATCCTGCCATCTCTTCTCCATCCTCCTACTCTTAGGAAGAGTGTTTGCCAAGTGATGGCCAAACTCTTTCAAGAGTAACTAGCGCAGCCAAGCCTCCTGCTGCCTGGTATCATAAATTTGCAAGTAGCCTCCCAGCTCCTTGCTCATCAACCACATCCACTCAACCCGTTGTGGATGCTTCCTTCTTCTCTTCATCTTAGTACTCCTCCCATGAGGGTTACCATCCTCCCAAATAAAACTCCTGTCTTTGCACTTCATGAGATTTTGAAATGCAATCTTCTCAAGGATCAATGAGACCCTATCAAGACCCAAATAGGTGGTAGGAAAAAACCTCCCATCATGATGTGTATGGCCCAAGGAATGTCCAACACAAGCATGAGAGATGTTATCCATCCTAAGATGTCCTCCATCTTCTATCTGCTCTTGTGAGAAAGGAAGAAAAGCATTGCACTCCATGGTGTGTTGAAGTGCACCTCTAATAATATCTCTCCTTGAGACCTTCCTCTCAACAATAATCCTCCAAAACCAATGAGGTCTTGGATCTGAAAGTAGAAGTTCCTCTTTGAGCTAAGAGGAGCTCATTGAGAGAGTGTCATCTTGAAGGGAGAAAGGGTTTCTCATTGCAAGATGTCTACTATCATCCTTCAAGGCTTCAAACCCCAGCCTCCAATGTGATATGCAATCCAACAAAGGCTCATGAAGATGATGGTTTATTTCCTCCTTGAAATTTTTCATGTTGCACAATGCAGTGCAACCAAGCTGCTCTATGGTAGCAATGGGATTTGACCCTTGGTCATGCAAAAGTAAATCTCCACATTGATCAAAAGAATTTGCTGTAATAATAGAATGTGGACATTCTTTCATACCTTGATGTGCATTTGGAACCTCTTGTAAGGCTACAAGAGTTCCTTCCTCCCAAGTGTTGGCTGCCCCAACTGTTGATGCATGTGGCTGCTCCTCCATGAGTGTGACAGCGTTATCATAAGGCTCCTCAAGTGGTGGTGTGGTCTCCCCTTCCTTTGCCCTTTCATCATCAAAGGTTTTGACCAACCCTTGGATGAAATTTGCAAAATTTTTCTCCCTTGCATGTCTCAAGTGGCTGCTCCACCAATCATAGGCTTCACCCTCCAAGTGCATCGCCGAGATATCAACAGTTTTTTTCTCTACTACAGGATGTAGAAAGAAAAATGCTACCAACTCTTTCACCCAAGCTCTTGCAGTAGATGACCCATAAAAGGTAGACAACAGAAATCTATTGCCTTTTATTTCCTTTCTGCTACATGGTCTCTTCTCTTCCTTCAACTGGATGAAATGAGGAAAATCTAGAGTCTCCTTGAAGCCTCTAGGTTGAGATCTATACTCAACAAGGTAATCACTCAGAATTTGATGGTCCAAGTGTCTTCCATGCTCAATGTCTTCCTCTTGATGAGAATAGGAAGTGCATGGTCCTTCCTCTTCTTCTTCCTCAATCTTCTTGACCTCCTTGGAGAGGTCTCCTCTGGATCTGAAAATAGATGAGAATAAACTTATCTTCTTCAACATTATGATCTTCTTGGGCTTAGACTCACAGGTTGAGCCAAGACTATGCTCTGATACCACTGTAATGTTCCCAATCTAGAACAGCTAGCAATCCATGGTTGGAAAACGAATTTTCCAGAAATGGAGGCAGCAGGATTTGATACCAAGTCCTGGATCCCTTATATCAATACATCTAAGACTGAAATCCAAGAGCTGGGACCAAAGAAATCCTTCTAGAGTGGTTAAACAGATCTCCCACTGCTAGATGTTCTTAGAAAGTGCCCAGTGAGGGAATGCAACAAATGTATGAACATACAATAGATCAAAAACATTATTTTAATAGCTGTGAGGCAAGAAGATATACATATATCCAAAAATTATGTTATAGCAGAAAAAGAGTACAAGTTCTTGAGGAAACAACCTCTCAAGAAAGGCAATGCAAGCCTCAACAAGACAAGTACATGAAAATAGAGAACACTGCTATTTCTGCATAAACCCAGGCTATGAGGACACAGTTTATAGAAGGTACTGCTCCATATACATGATAAATGAAAGATATGACAAGATATAGCTCAAATACATTAGGGGAGAAAAGCTCTAACCCTTAGAAGCAATAATACATCAATCCTCCAAAGGATTGGCTGAAATACACAAAATGGCAAAAATGTCGGAGTTGCTGGGTAGCTGCAGCAACTCAAATCTGGAACTCAATAGAGAAGGCTGAAGATGATGAGCAATCTGAAGTAGACCTCCTCCAATGGATCTCCAAAGTGGAAGGCTGATCCTTACACTTGAGATCTCACCCTCCAAACAATCTGCAAACCCTCACTGCAGATACTCCATGGAAATAATGTAGTCACTAAGAGGAACTGCGCAGTGAGTGGAATAGAACACTATGGCCAAGTGCCAAGATCTGCAAATCAGCTCTCAAGCTTCCAATATGATCTCCCAAAGAAGAGAAATACTCTCTCTCTGAAAAACAAGAGATGGTATAGGTGTTGTGAAGTCTCCACTGCAACACCCTACAACAAAGTATTATGCTGCTGCAGCAATAATGCTGTCCTGGAGGAGGATGCTTTGGCCTTGAGCCAAGAGATGTGGAAAATGAGGAACCAACCTTCAAGAGGCCTCTCCAGAAGGTGAGGAAATCCTAAACAGGAATTTCCCGACAATTCTTGCTAAACAACGGATAATGCACAATGTCTGAATAGACATGAAATGAATAATATAAGCATGAATCACAATGGCTCTCCTCCTCTCCATATATAGTAAGTGAAGGCTCTCTCTCCATGGGCCCCATCAGGTAGGGTTTCCTCCATAAGGGAATATTCCCTCCTCTATCTCTACATTGTCCCATGTAGTGCTTTCCACCTCATACCCAACGTTGTTTGACTTGGTCAAACTTAACCAAGCCTCTTTGCAAAATATCCCCTTTCACACATGAGGGTGTGAAATCTAGTTCCATGGCTGATCCCCTTTCATACTAGAGGGATTTTATCTATGTTCTTATTTCCATTGGGCCTCCTTACCCAATTATTCATCTCCTCAGTGAAAATAGACAAAATTAATATTTCAATTTATTGAAGGAAAAATTTGGAATATTACACAAGGCTCCTTTTGAGACTTTCAACACTCCATTCTAACCTGTTTCAAATCCAAAACTCCCAAAGAAATAATTTTTTTCTTTAGTTCAGGTACATGCCTAACATCTGATAATGTTTTAACTATATCATCATATATTTTAATTTGTACATTTCCCATCCCAAAAGTCTGACAAGGTGCATTATTTCCCATAAACACGGAACTAGCATTTACAGCTTCATATGAAGTAAACCAACTTTTGTGCAAACTCATGTGATGAGAAGCACCAGAGTCTAATAGCCAAATTTCAACATCTTGAGAGACATTACAAACATGTAGAGATTCAATAGTTAAAACTTCATCAATAATACCTGAATCAACTTGATTTTCTTCCTTATTCTAGTTTTTCTGACTCCTTTTGTTTCCAACAGTCTTTCTTGAGATGCCCAACTTTATTATAGTATATGAACTTGGCTTTACACTTCTTATCGCCCTTTGATTTTGATCTGGAAGAACCCTTTGATTTCTCCCCTCTTTCATTTGACCGGCCTCTGGCTACCATAGCTTCTGGTGCAGATGTTTCAACAATGGATTTTCTTCATACTTCTTGAGATAATAGAGCTCCCACAACTGATTCAAATATCAAAGAACCAACAGTGCTCAAACTGATTGAAGTTATGAAGTGGTCCCATGACTCGGCAGAGAACAAAACAAGGTTATAACCTTGTCTTCTTCCTGAATTTTAACTTCCATATCTGACAACTAGCAAATAAGTGTATTAAAAACATTTAAATGTTCTGCAACTTTTGTACCCTCATTCATCCGAAGACTGTACAATTGTATTTTCAAATAAATTCTATTGGTCGATGATTTGGTCATGTACAAAGCTTCCATTTTTTCCCACAAACATGTAGTTGTATTCTCTTCAACAATATTAAAGAGAACTTCATCTGCCAGGCATAACCTGATGGTACTGAGAGCTCGGGCATCCAAGTCCTCCTAGTCTGAATCTGTCATGCTTGCAGGTTTTTTGTTCACCTCGTCTAATGCTTTGTGCAACCCTTGTTACACCTGCAAGTCCCTAAATTTTAGTTTCCACAATGCGAAATTGTTCATCCCGGTGAACTCCTCCACCTCGAACTTCATAATCGTCATTTTGGCCATTTCTTCCTCCTATGGTTTCCTAGTTTTTCCCTTATTTCTAAAATTTCCAACTAGGATTTCCCCTTCTTTAAACTAGGGTTTATTTCTGGTTTACAATCTTCATAATTCCTTTCTTGTTTTAAATTTCCAGAATCTCATTTACCTTCTCTCTTAAAAAAAAAAAAAAATCCAATTCCAAAAAAATATATTTCAAACCCTATTCCAATTTCCAGAATCCAATTCCACCAGATAAAAGAATCTCCAGAAAAAAAAAAAATTTAAAAAAAAGAACCTTTGACTATTTCCTTCAATTCTTTCTTTAAAAAACAAGAATTAAATCTGTAATGTGTTATCTTCAACACCCTTTCTAAAAAAAAAAAATCATTTTCTTATCTGTCTGCATTTTTCTTTAAAGAAAATTTTAAAAAAAATAATTAGACCCAATTTTCATTCAACATACCCGATTTTCATTTAGCAGCACCATCTTCCCTTCTGGAAGTAGACTCTTCCTTCCTCCACAGCGAACAATTACAACACTTTTAATGTTCCACTTCTCCCTCAATGACGGACTTGCTTACTTTGCATCGGGCAGACAGACAACTTTCCACGGGGTAGACATAGTTTCTTTTTATCTCTATTGGCGCAGTGTTTATAGTTGCGACTGTGTTTATTAGACAATGGAGCAGTTTGGGTGGGACTCTGATACCACTTATTAGGTTTAGGAAAAGATTAACTAAGAAAGAAAGGCATATAACTAACTCAAACTGAAATATATATATACACAAATTAATACACAATTTTTACATGGTAAATGTTGAACCCTTGGTTAAACTGAGAGGGGGGGGGGTGAATTAGCTTAATACATTCATGGACTTTTAAACTTATTTAAACCTTCATTTCATGATCAACTTAATGTATAATGAAACAACAATCTTAATATGTGAGCAGCAAGTATTAAGCAGATTAAATACAGAACATCAACACATAATCATCATGCATATATACAACATATATAAGTGGAAACCCATAAGGGAGAAAACCACATATTATTATTGTTGTGATGCACAGGAAAGCTCCAAATCCCTCTCACCACTGATTTTCTGTAAGCTCCAACCTAAAGAAGGCCACTACCTCAAATTCTGCAAGCTACAACTTGCAAGAAAGCTCCAACTCCCATCTATTTTCTGCAGGCTACAACCCACAGGAGGCTCCTACCTCAATTAGCTACAACTGAACATTTATCAAGCTACAACTTGATATGGAAGCACCAACTTCCTCACACTACAACAAAATCATATGCTGATTTACCTGGATATCAGCTCTATTTTTCTCCTTCTTCACACTGTTGTCCTTCCAACCTTCAAATCTGCTTTATATCAGCTATGGATCTTCACAGCTTCTCTATCTGCTCTGTCTTATTCTTCCACTCTCTTACCTCTCTATGCACATTACAATAACATAATTTATAAAGATCACTTCATGTTTGTTTGCATTCTATATGGGAATATGAAGTGAACAAGCATGACTCTTGCTTCCACCCATTCATTTCCTTAGTATATACTCATTTCAGTATTAAATTGGAGTTTTCTTTGCCTACGGAGACTTGCCTTTTCATCACAAATAATATAAAATAAATAATACGTTTACAGTTACAATCAATTATTTTACTCATCCCTTTCAGTTTCTTAGCTTTTCTGTGTGTTTGTTCATTCTATTTGCAGTCCTTTTTTCTTTTCTGTTTCTGTAGTTATATTTCAACTGTGCTACATCACTGCCCTTTTTTCCTGACTCGACCCATGTTGTTGCACTGTTCTGTACAGGGTCAGATCATTTTATTTACTTGAGCCTTTATTTGTTGTGTTTAGTCTCTCCTAAGCTTGTTCTTCTATTCGTTATTCACTCCGAATTAGGATTATCACGCTTGTAGCACGCCTTTTCTGCTTCTCTGTTGCCTTTCTGCCTTTGCTTCTTCTCTGCTGCCTTTGTTGCTTCTCTGCTGCTCTTTTATGCTTTCTTACTACATTGTTGCCTGATCTGCTCCTTTTCCTTATTGTTGGTTCTAGTGTTGCTCCTTTGTGCTGCTTTGCCATCTATGAAAATATTTCCAATGATATCCCCCTTTGGCATTGATGGCAACACTTCCTCTAACACTCCAATACTTCCTCCAAGACTTCCTCCCCCTTTCATTCAGAGAGGTGCCTTTCTTCCTCTGTTTGCTTTTCAGAAGAGCCTTTCTTCTTCTTCTTGCCTTTCCTCCCCCTTTGACATCAATGGCAAAGGGTTTCAGATTTCCAATGTAGTTTCTATCCTTGAATTTTCTTTTTGAGTTGTGCTTAGGCCTTCTTCTTATGACTTTATACCTTGTTGCTCCATACTGGCGTACCAGAGTTGTTGGGATAACACTTTGAAAATTATTGAGATTGCGTGGAAGGCTTGTCACCATAGAATGTTTTGTACTTATGTCCCTTACTACTTGATAGAGGTGATATGTGCTGGAATTTTGATGTACCTATGTCATAATACTTCGATTTTGAGGACCTATACCATACCACTGCTCCATAGCTCTAGCTCTTCTATGAAAAATTTTATGGGCTACTCTCCCCCTATAATGATGCTTTCTTGTCTGGTACTAACTATCACTTGTCTACTGCATTGTTTCTGTTCTTTGTATTGCAGCCTTTGTTGGTGTATTTCCAATGTCGTGTATATATATATATATATATATATATATTGATCATTTCAGAGAGTATCATCTGCAGACACTACCCCTAGTTTGTCTCTTAGATATTCGAATGGTTCTCTATCAAGAGGTTTTGTGAATATGTATGTTGTTTGTTCCTTTGTTGGTACATACTCCATATTTACTATTTTCTCTGCTACTTGTTCTCTGAGGAAGTGGTACTTTATTGGGATGTGCTTGGTTTTCGAATGAAGTACTGGATTTTTTGATATACTTATTGCACTTGTATTGTCACATTTGATAGAAATGGGTTCATTGATGCTTACCTTCATGTCTTGGAGAGTTTGCTTCATCCACATTACTTTTGTGCAACAAGTTGTTGTTGCTATGTATTCCACTTCTGTTGTAGATAGAGAAATAGATGTTTTCTTCTTGCATAACCATGCCACCGGACTTTCTCCCAAATAAAATTCACCTCCACTTTTGATTTTCCTGTCATCCACACAGCTGGCCCAATCTGCATCTGTATACGATGTCAATGTGAAGTCTTTGCCTTTTGGATACCATAGGCCATAATGTGCAGTTCCTTGTAGATATCTAAATATCCTCTTGATTGATAGCAAGTGATTTTGTTTTGGTGTTGCTTGATATCTTGCCACAAGTCCTACTGCCAACATAATGTCTGGTCTAGAGGCAGTTAGTTATAGCAGACTTCCTATCATAGATCTGTAAAGTCTTTTAGCTACGTCTGCAGATCCATCATCAGCACATAGCTTGCATCCACTGATCATGGGAGTTGACATAGGTTTACAGTCTTCCATTTGGAACCTTTTCAACATGTCTCTTAAGTATTTTTCTTATGAAATGAATATTCCTGTGTTATTTTGTAGAATTTGAAGTCCTAAGTAGAAGGAAGCTCTCCAATCATAGACATCTCAAATTCTGACTTCATCTCTTCTGCAAATCCTTTTGCTAACTCATGTTTTTTGCTACCAAACATGATGTCATCTACATATACTACTACAATTAAGAGTTCATTTTCATCGACCTTTATGTACAGATTGTTGTCTACTCCTCCTTTCTTGAAACCTTGTTTTTGTAAGTATTTGTCCAGCCTAGAATACCATGCACGTGGAGCTTGTTTGAGACCATATAAGGCTTTCTTTAATCTGCACACATAGTCATGTTTATATTTTAAGGAAAATCCTTCAAGTTGTTCCATGTATACTTCTTCCTCTAGATCTCCATTCAAGAAGGCAGACTTCACATCTATTTGATATACCTTGAAATCATGATAGCATGCAAAATCCAAAAACATTATGATTGCTTCCATTCTTGCTATAGGGGAAAAATTTTCATCATAATCAAGTCCTTCGATTTGAGAGTATCCCTTGCATACAAGTCTAGCTTTATTTCTAAGTACCTCACCTTGTTCATTCATATTATTCTTGAATATCCACTTTGTGCCAATGACATTTTTCCCAGTGGGTCTTGGCATTAACTCCCATGCCTTGTTATTCTCAATTTGGTCTAGTTCTTCATTCATAGCATTTACCCAATTTTTTTCTTTTTTGGCTTCATCGAAATTCTTTGGTTCTATCTATGAAATCCTAGCTAGGTACACTTCCTCGGTCTGTTCAACTAGCTGTCTTCTCGTTTGGACTCCTTCACTCTTGTCTCCAATGATTTTATCTTCTAGATGATTCTTCTGAGTGTGTCTCGAGGGTCCTTTTGAGTTTAATTCAGTATATTCTGTTGTCTTTCTCTGTTCATAATTTTCTTGATTCTCATCTTCATGATCATCTAAAGGATTGGCGTAGTTTGTGCTTCTGTTTCTGTTTGGTAGATCTTCGTCGAATCTCACATCAATGTTTTCCACAATTTTATGCAGTCTTTTGTTGTAGCACCTGTATCCCTTACTCTTGGATGCATATCCCAAAAATATTCCTTCATCAGCTCTTACATCAAACTTCCCCAATTTTTCATCATTATTCTTTATGAAACATTTGCTGCCAAAGACTCTAAAGTGCTTGATTGATGTCAGTTTCCCATGCCATAATTCATATGGAGTCTTGTCACAATTTGATTTAAGATGAGCTTTGTTAAGAATATGAACAGTTGTGTGTACTCCTTCTGCCCTGTAGGTTTGGGGAATGTTACTTTCTTGCATCATGGCTATGGAAATCTATTGTACTGACCTATTTTGCCTCTCTGCCACTCCATTCTGTTGAGGTGTACCTACAATTGTAAATTGTTGCTTTATCCCACATTCATTGCACAGGTCTGCAAAATCATCGTCTATGAATTCACCTCCTCTGTCTGGTCTGATGCATTTTAGCTTACATCTAGTTTGATTTTCTACCAGTGCCTTGAATACCTTGAATTTCTCAAATGCTTCGGATTTATATTGGAGAAATGCCACCCATGTCAATCTGGAAAAATCATCTATTATCAGCATGAAATATGATTCTCCACCTGGTGCATTAGTTATTGAAGGTCCGCACAGGTTCATGTGTACAAGTTGAAGAGGCTTACTTGTAGATATTTTGTCTTTAGCTTTGAATGATGTGCGAGTTTGTTTGCCCAGTTGGCAGGACTTACATATGGTATTTGGAGGCTTCTTTATTGTAGGCAAATCTCTGACATCTTTCTTCTTGCTTAGTTTGATGATGTGGTCAAAGTTAAGATGTCCCAATCTTCTATGACATAACCAAGATTCGTCAAGTTTGTTGATGTGGCATGATTCATTCTCTTCTTCTACTATATAGACATTACTCTTTGTTTGAACACCTTTGATCAAGGTCTTTCTTGTGGTGATAGACCTTACTTCACAATCTTGGGCTCTAAAAAGGACCTCACATCCTTTATCACACATTTGACTGACACTTAGCAGATTGGCTTTCAGACCATCCACAAATAGTACATCCTGAGCCTCTCCTCTTCCATTATTCAGGCTGACTGAGCCTTTTCCCTTGATTTTCCTTGCTCTATCATTGTCAAATTTTACATTTCCATATTTCTTTTCATCAAAGGTTATAAACTTGCTTCAATCTCCAGCGATATGTTTTGAGCACCCACTGTCCACATACCATTGGCTTTTCTGATCTTGAGCTATTAGAACCAGATCACACTTATTTAGCTTATTTTCCCATTGCATGCAGCTGTTTGTTTGGTAATTTTCCTGAGGAGATGGACCACAGCCTTTAAGAGGACATTCATGAGACTTGTGCCCAATTTTATGGTAGCAAAAACATTTGATTGCATTTCTGAATGGATTATGTATACGAGTGAATCCACCATTGTTCTTAATTCCCCTTGAGTTTCCATACACCAGTCTATGTACATATGCTCTACACTCCATGGATTTATGACCAAATCCTTTACAATAAAAACAATACCCATGGAAGTAGTATTTGTCTCTGGCAGAGAGAGTTGTTCGAGGTAATATTTTTGTTTGTTGCATATTTTGCTAGTTGGACTAGATCTGCTTTATCTCAAGTATGTCACAATATGTCCAGGTTCATGGTAGGCAAAGCAAGTGATACTTCTCACTTGATGAAGGAACCTCCTTTGACATCTTCCAAATTTGTTCAATTCATCCTTAGGAGCGTATGCGTCTTTTGCAGTTGATTGTTTCTTCATTTCTTTCTTTTTCATTTGAGGTTGCTGCTTGTTTCTATTTGTTTCATTACATATCATGGTCTTGCTGGTTTCTAATTCTGAGGAATCCCTTTTCGCTGCTTCATTATCCTTTGTAGATTTTACAAAAATGATATTCTTGTTATCTTCTGCCTTGGAGTTGTTGGTTTCTCCTTCATAGTCTATCCCAACCTTTATATGAGGAGATCTTTGAGCATTTATTATTTTTTCCAATTTTTCAGAGCTTTTCATTTGTGGAGTGTTCATAGATAATTCCCTTTGGGCCTTTTCTAATTTCTTTCTCAGGCATACTACTTTTTCTTCCAATTTCTCTTGCTCCATATTTTTATCTTTAATTTTCTTTAGCAGAATGTCTTCCACCTTCTTAGCTTCTTCAATATCTACTTTCAACTGAATGAGGTTTTCCGAATTTGGTTCTTCCTTTACATATTTCAGGACAATGTCTTTATATTTTATGCACTTGAGTTTAAGCTTGCTTATTTCCTCCAGGGCACCAATTAGCTCCCCCTCAAGATCTACCTCGGGTTCGTCTTCAAATTCCAGGAGATCTTCCTCAAGCTCTTCTTTGGCCATCAAAATAAATTCTGATGTTCCTTCTTCATTGGGGGATTCATATGAGCTCTCAGATGCACTGTTGTCTTATTGAACATAGAATGATCTTCTATTAAATATGTTCCCTTTCGGCCTATTGTTGAAACTGGTTTTCTCTTTCCCTTTTGACTGATATTATATTTTCTTATGAGGACATTTTGATGCATAGTGCCCCACTCTTCCACAGTTAATGCATTTAAATGGAAGTTTACCTTTATACTTGTCTGTGCCTCTGTCCAATCTTCTGACAAATTTGGCCTCTTCTTCATCAGAGCAGGAGCATGTATATTCCTCTTCTTCTTTGCACTTATCTTCCTTAAAGGCTGCCTCCCTCACATTTGACTTCCCCTTTGGAAGTCTCATCTCATAGGCCGTCAAGTTTCGAAGCAATTGTTTCATGGTTAGCGTTTCCCAGTTTGTTGTTTCTTCTATGGCAGAAACCTTAGGGTTAAACCTGGATGATAAAGATCTCAATATCTTTTGTATAATTACACATTCCTTAATGGTTTCTCCTAGAACTTTCATGTTATTCACAACTTCTGCAACCTTTAAGAAGAAACTAGCTACATCTTCATCTTCATTCATTTTTACATTTTCAAACTGAGCTCTATAGGCTTGCAGTTTGGTCGTCTTCACCTTTTTATCTCCCTCGTGGATATTTTCTAAACTATCCCAGATATCTTTGGCAGTCTCATTGTGCATTAATTTGATAAATTTTGTTTCACACAGACCGCTCAAGAGTGCTTTCATGGCTTTTGCGTTAGCTATGAAGTTTTTATTGGCTTCTTTCTCTGTGTCAGTATCCTTTGGAGCATATCCTTCTTCCACAATAGCCCAAACCTCTATTCCTAGAGACGTTATGTATGTCCTCATTCTTATTTTCCAGAAGACATACTTTGTGCCAGTAAACAATGGGGCTTTAATTGTTGAGCATCCTTCTAGGCTAGCCATTTTGGGGACCTATGATCTCCTTCCAGTTGTTAAATTGATACAGAAGGAACTGATCTGATACCAATTGTTGAACCCTTGGTTAAACTGAGAGGGGGGGTGAATCAACTTAATACATTCATGGACTTTTAAAAATTTCTTTTAAACTTCTTTACACCTTCATTTCATGATCAACTTAATGTATAATGAAACAAAAATCTTAATAAGTGAGCATCAAGTATTAAGCAGATTAAATATAGAACATCAACACATAATCATCATGCATATAGACAATAGATATAAGTGGAAACCCATAAGGGAGAAAACCACATCTTATTATTATTGTGATGCAAAGGCAAGCTTCAAATCTCTCTCACCACTGATTTTCTATAGGCTCCAACCTACATGAGTCCACTACCTCAAATTTTTCAAGCTACAACTTGCAAGAAAGCTCCAACTCCCATCTATTTTCTGCAGGCTACAACCCACAGGAGGCTCCTACCTCAACTAGCTAAAACTGGACATATACCAAGCTACAACTTGATATGGAAGCACCAACTTCCTCACACTACAATAAAATCATATGCTGATTTACCTGGATATCAACTATGTTTTTCTTCTTCTTCACTGTTGTCCTTCCGGACTTCAAATTTTCTTTATATCAGCTCTGGATCTTCACAGCTTCTCTATCTACTCTGTCTTATTCTTCCACTCTCTTACCTCTTTATTCACATTACAATAACATCATTTATAGAGATCACTTCATGGTTGTTTGCATTCTATATGGGAATATGAAGTGAACAAGCACGACTCTTGCCTTCCACCCATTCATTTCCTCAGTATATACTCATTTCAGTATTAAATTGGAGTTTTTCTATGCCTACGAAGAATCTCCTTTGCATAAAAAATAGTATAAAATAATAATACATTTACAGTTACAATCAATTATTTTACTCATCCCTTTTAGTTTCTTAGATTTGATGTGCGTTTGTCCTCTTCTGCTTGCAATCCTTTTGTATTTTCTGTTTCTGCATTTATATTTCAACTGTGCTACATAAATTCCCTTTTTTACCGACTTGACACATGCTGTTGCACTGTTCTGCACGGGCTCAGATCCTTTTACTTACCTGAGCCTTTCTTTGTTGTGTTCATTATTTTGGTTTGACTCACTTCCGCAACACTGTTCATCTTGGTTGTATTCTTTACACAAACCCTTCAAACCTTATTAACAGAGCGCACATAACAAACGCAGAACAGGGGTTATCGGGTCCCACAGTACATGACCAATCACAATATGTCGCACATTTATTTCACGCACCTTTTAATGTTTTACAAAAATATCAGAATATGCGGGGAATCACAAACTGTTACTTTAAGCCTGATTAAACATAAAACCCAAAGCAATTATATACAGGCGGAACTTATTTACTGGAGGGTCACATAACACTTTCCACCAATCAGAGGCGATCGCACTTTGCAACCTTTATGATTTAACTTAGTGGCTAAACCTTATTTCTTGTGATCTGCGATATCGTGCTGGTGTGCAGTGCTAACACGTGGCTCCTCCCTCATCGCATCGCATGTTTACATCCTTCCTGCATCACATTGAAAAACAAATTACCATATCATGCAAAGCCTAAGTGCTATCCGCTAACATTTGCGATGTGAGAACTCATGATTCATCGTTCATCGCTGATATGCAATATGATCTAACGGTCCTCACTGCTTGCCCTGCCATGCCAACACATGTCCCTTCTCCACTTCACATCGCATACGATTTAACTTACCTTGTAACGGCCTTAAGCATTATCCGCTACCATTTGCGATGTGAAAAATCACGATTTTCCATCTGTCGTTGATCTTTCGCCTTCACTTATGCGATCTAATCTTGATCGTCTACTCATCCTTCACACATCATCTCTTCCGCCCACTCTGATCTCTGTCATTAATTCTTAATAATTCAATTCAACGATTCGATCTTTGTCGTCCGATCACCTCCCTTGGAATTATTCTAAGAGTTCTCTGCCTTAGTCGATTTCTGTTTGTTTATATTGTTGCCACTCTTCAAAACCGATTCCTCCACACTACTCCTCATGAGCTTGTTTTGTATTCTTCAACGTGAATCTCTCCTGAGCTTTATATTGTCGCAGCTTTGCAAAACTGGTTCCTCCACGCTACTCCTCTTGAGCTTGTTATGTATTCTTCAACATGAATCTCTCCTGAGCTTTATTCAGTTTCTAAACATGCTGATCTCTCATGAGCTTGTTCTTCTATTCGTTATTCACTTCAACTTGGGATTATTACACTTGCTGCATGCCTTTACTGCTTCTCTATTGCCTTTGCTGACTTAGCTACCTTTGTTGTTTCTATGTTTCCTTTGCTGCTTCTCTGCTGCTCTTTTATGCTTTCTTACTACATTATTACCTGATCTGATCTTTTGCCTTATTGCTAGTTCTGGTGCTACTCCTTTGTGCTCCTTTTCCATCTATGACAATATTTCCAACAGTAAAACCTTGACAGGTTGTCAAGGAAACCTCCATGGGGCAAGGGATTGGAAACTTTATTAATCAAGAATGATTCTCCTCAAGTTACAAGCTGTAGAAATTTGCTGAATAAAGAAGATTTATCCACTGAGATTATCCTGATCACATATCAATTCGAATTCATATGCAACACATAATCTCTTCCACTCAGATCATCACACATGCGGAAATAAAACAAGCGGTATGCGATCAAAAGATCATCAAAACATCACACACATTACACAGTATGTATGGGGAAAGCTGATAGCTGAAAACCCCTTAGCTATTGTGTATATTATAATGGAGAGAACATGTAACAGTACATAGCACAATACTCCTCACAAGTACTCAGTACTATCTCATAAGGTTACACACAAACTAGCTTGGTTTTGAACAAGTCACAGGTTCAAAACTCATCCACTAATTGCCTGCCTCTATTGCGCAATCAAGGCTGGTCTAATGAGAGATCCAAGGTTTGAATCTCCTTGGCTTGACAGCGCAATCATCATGGGAAATTCCTCCAAGTGTGGTGAAAATCTCATGCACAACTGATGTCACAACTGATAGCTATCTCAACCCTTTCATCTACCTCTTCCACTGGTCTCCACTGAACTGTCCATGCACTGTAGTGAACTGATGTGTTCTTGAGTTGAATAATGAGTTAATAATTAGTGAATTAAATAATATTTAATCCACTCCACTCATTACTAGTTGATTAGCTAGTTAAACTAATCTCAACTAGTTCAACTAAGTTAAACCGAACACAACTCCACCAACTGTCTCATCAACTCCATCAAACTTCTGCCACTGAAGTCCTAACTGAAGTCAACCATGCATGAGCTCACCAAACCCCTAGGAATAGTGTAATTCCTCTGTCAGATGCATGAGCCACTTCTGTAGCTCGAACTGAAGTGCTCTAAGAGAGTAAACTGAAGTTTAGAGTCCAAATATTATTAAGGGTAAATAATATTTGACTTCCCTATTTTTAGGATAGGCAGTCTAAAAATAGACTTCGACCTATAGGTCCAAAAAATAGAGGTCCATCTATTTTTACCAACATGACCAATACTCCAAGAATAACATACTACAATCCCCGGACCATGCTCCATATGTCTAAAAATAGACATAATCTAAAAATAGACTTTGCGCCAGAATTTGCCTGCGGGCCCACTTAGTGAAGGCGACTTCATTTCACTAAGCTCCATCATCTTGCTGCATTTTCAACACTCCCTCCCAGCAAGATATGGATTATCTGCAACCCCTATCCTGCCTCTGTGGAATTCGAACTTGCTCCTGGTGAGCGCCTTCGTCAGGATGTCGGCATCCCGATCCTCCGTGGGAACATATGAAAGCATCATGATTCTCCGCTGAACACAATCTCTGATATGATGGTACCTGATGTCGATGTGTTTGGATCTATCATGAAATACTGGATTAGCCGAGAGTTTAATGCAACTCTGGTTATCACAATAAATCACTATAGGCTCCAAGTGCAACCCGAACAATCCAACGAGGATCTTCCTCATCCAAATAGCCTCGCATGCAGCCAAGCTTGCTGCCATGTACTCGGCCTCTGCTGAACTGAGTGCCACGGATCTCTGCTTCCTGCTGTACCAGGAAACTGCTGTCGACCCAATGTTGAAAACTCCTCCAGATGTGCTCTTCCGGTCCGTTGGGCTCCCTGCCCAATCTGCATCAGTGAAGCCAGAAAGCTTCGCTCCATCCTCCTATCTGTACCATAGACCATATCCCGATGTGCCACTAAGATAACGAAATACATGCTTGCCTGCCTTCCAAAAGAGCTTGGTAGGCTTAACCATAGCTTGCGAAAGCTGGTTAACTGCATAGCATATATCGGGTCGTGTATTGACCAGATACATAAGCGACCCCACCAACCGTCGATAGACAGTGGCATCCACTACCTCCGCTGAAGTAGCATCCTCCTTCCTCCAACCACCAGGAAGAGGAGTGTCAACAGGCTTGCAGCCTTGCATGTTGAACCTCTCCAGAATCTCCCGGGCATACTGGCCCTGAGAAACAAACAGTCCTCCGCTGCGCTGCCAAATCTCCAATCCCAGGAAATAATGAAGGATGCCCAAGTCCTTCATCTCAAACTCTCGTGCAAGATCCTCCTTGCATGAAAGCATCAACTGCTCATCGCCAGTCAAAATCAGATCATCTACATACAGTACGATGATCAACAGCTTCCCCTCCACAACAATCTGGTACAGGTTTGGATCCGCCTCACTCTTGGAGAATCCAAGCCCAGTGAAGTAGCTGTCTATCCGAGTGTACCAAGCACGAGGTGCTTGCTTAAGCCCGTACAGTGCTCTCTTGAGTCGGCACACATGCGACTCACTGCTGAAGATCTCAAAACCTTCAGGCTGCTCTATGTACACCTCCTCCTCAATGAATCCATTGAGGAACGCAGTCTTCACATCCATCTGATGAATGTGCCACCCCATCTGCGCTGAGAGAGCAAGGATCGTCCGTATGGAAGAGTACCTTGCGACAGGTGCAAAGGTCTCCTCATAATCGATCCCCTCGATCTGTGAGAAGCCACGGCGACAAATCTCGCCTTGTACTTCTCCACACTCCCGTCAGCCGCCTGCTTCACTTTGTAGATCCATCGCAAACCCACCACTGATTTCCCCACCGGTCTTGGGACAATCTCCCATGCACTGTTCCTGACGATCGAATCATATTCTTCAATCATGGCATCAACCCATGCGGGTTCCTCCACAGCTTCCTCAAAATAGGATGGCTCCGTCACAACACATTGACTCACAAGAGCCATGTATCTAGTGTACCGATCTGGTGACTGCCTCTGTCTGCGTTGTGCTGTAGGTGGTCCTACAACCTTCTCTGCATCCCGAGCCAGTCGCTCAGCTTCTGTAGTGCGCATGCGCCCTCTGATGGTTGGCGCTGCATGGGTGGTTTCTTCCACCTCCTTCCTCCCCGAACTTCCTCTTGGGGTTGATCCACATCCGAAGCTCCTCCTTAGGAACTAACAAAGCCTCCTCATCCGCATGCAAGTGTAGCTCCCTCTCAAGCGAACACCGCATGCAAGTGTAGCTCCCTCTCAAGCGAACACTGCATGGCTTTCTCCTCCTGAAATTTTATATCCCGTCGCACAACAGTTTTGCGACTGTCTGACAAATATACCCGGTAGTTGTGAGGTGTATCAGTGTACCCCACAAATATTCCAACCTCAGCAGTTGGATCCAGCTTCCTTCTCGCATCCTTCGTCACATGCATGTAGACAGGAGAACCAAAAATCCGCAAATGGGAAATATCAGGCCTCTTGCCAGAATAATCCTCCTCCGGTGTACTCATGCCAAGAACCTTGTGAGGACAACGGTTCTGCACATACACTGCTGTATTGCATGCCTCAGCCCACAAGTGAAGGGGTAGGCCCTGATCATGCAACATCGCCCGTGCAGCACCCACGATCGTTCTGTTCTTCCACTCAGCCACCCCGTTCTGCTGTGGGTTATGGGGTGCGATGAGCTCTCTCTGAATCCCTTCTGCGCTGCAAAAGTCTTTGAATTCAGCCGAGATGAATTCACCACCATTGTCGCTCCTAAGAGCCTTCACATGCTTCCCCGATTCCTTCTCTACCAACGCCTTGAATTCACAGAACTTAGAAAATGTCTCGCTCTTCTTCTGCATGAAGAAGATCCAGCACTTCCGAGAGAAATCATCAACAAAGATCACATAGTACTTGTGCTTTGCTGTCGAAGCTACTGAGAAAGGACCACACACGTTTGTGTGAACTCTCTCAAGGATCGTCGTGGCGCGACTATCCTTCTCGTGAAAGGTGGCTTTCACATACTTCCCCAAGGTACACCCCTTGCACTGATCTGACTGCGCAAGAGTGCCCTTAGGAAGCCCAGTAGAAATCTGCTGCAGGATCTTCAAAGCTCCGTGGTGAAGGTGGCCCAATCTCCTATGCCACAGTTCGCCCTCATCATCCCGGCTCACCACTTCTCCCGCCTTGCATGCCATTGCTGCGCAGCCATCTACTTGCAACTGATAAAGGTTCTTGACTCGAACCCCTATCTTCCAGGTCTCACCAGTAGTCTTACTGCGCAGGAAAGCTTTTCCTTCGTTGAAGACCACATCATACCCCTTGTCTTCCAACATCGCCACAGAGATCAGGTTCTTCATCAATCCCGGAACATGCAAAACTTCCTTCAATATGAAAGGTTTACCAGACTCCCTCTCAAAGGAAATGGTACCGATACCAGTCGCACTGTATCTACCATCATCGCCCATCTCGATGTGCACTCCAAGATCCTTTTCCTCCAGATCTAAAAACAGATCTCGATCTCTGGTCATGTGAAATGACGCACCACTGTCCAAGAACCATACTGATCCCGCCACACTTGAAACCAAGCATGCGATCAGTGAAAAATCCAGTTCGAATTGAGAAGCCAATGCCTCTCCCGCTGCAGATCCGGCAGCCTTCTTATTTTTCTTCTTCTGCAGACAATTTGTGGCATAGTGTCCGTGCTGGTGATAGTGAAAACACTTCACCTTGGACATGTCTTGCTTCTTGCCTTTCGCACCAGACCGAGAAGCCTTCTTGCTCTTCCCCTTCTTTGCTTTGGCAGCCAAAGCGCAATTTTCTTCATCAGATACCTTGGATGAAGATCCATCCCTGGTAGTCCTCCTTATCTCCTCCTGCATGAGATCCGCCCAAAGGCGCTCCCATCTCGGCAACTTCTCCCGACCATTGACACTATCTTGATATGAATGCCAAGCCTTCGGAAGACCAAGGAGAGCCAGGTCTACCATGTCCTCATCTTCGACAGTCACCCCCACACTTCCCAGCTCATCTCTGCATTGAGTGAACTTCGTGAGGTACTTGGCGATACTGTCGCCTTTCTCCATATTGATGTTTCTGAGCTTATCTTTGAGTGCCAGCTTCCTTTGGTCGCTCTTACTCTGGAATAGATCCGTCAAAGCTTTCCACATTAAATATGGAGAAGCTTTTCCATGCAGGCTGGATACAATATGATCCTTGACGCCCTCCAACAGAATCCTTCGACATTTCGCCATCTTCTTTTGCCAAGCTTCGACTTCAGCAGGATCAGTGGGCTTTTGGAAATCCGTATCTACGAACTCCTTCAGTCCATTATCTTCTAATACTGCCTCCATGCGATCTTTCCATGCAACATAATTTGAACTGCCTTCAAGAGCATATTCGAGTCGCAAACCGTTGAAAGACATTTTCAACTCCGGCACCAAGAAAACAAACTGCTGCAAAATTCGAATTCCAACTCAAAGCTCAACCGCTCTTGATCTGTGAGAACAAATTATTTCTAGCACAGAGATCAACTGCAGGGGCATTTACTGGATGTATCACCTTTCAAAGGAAAGGATGGATCCAGAGGCTACCTGGCCCGCATGCAGACTCTGTCTACCGAAATAATTTTGTAATCACTGTGATGATCAATCTCTGCTCCGATAGCTCCAATACCATGTAGAAATTTGCTGAATAAAGAAGATTTATCCACCGAGATTATCCTGATCACATATCAATTCGAATTCATATGCAACACATAATCTCTTCCACTCATATCATCACACATGTGGAAATAAAACAAGCGGTATGCGATCAAACAATCATCAAAACATCACACACATTACACAGTATGTATGGGGAAAGATTATAGCTGAAAACCCCTCAGCTATTGTACATGTAACAGTACATAGTACAATACTCCTCACAAGTACTCAGTACTATCTCATAAGGTTACACACAAAACTAGCTTGGTTTTGAACAGGTCACTGGTTCAAAACTCATCCACTAATTGCCTGCCTCTATTGCGCAATCAAGGTTGGTCTAATGAGAGATCCAAGGTTCGAATCTCCTTATCTTGAAAGCACAATCATCATGGGAAATTCCTCCAAGTGTGGTGCAAATCTCATGCACAACTGATGTCACAACTGATAGCTATCTCAACCCTTTCATCTACCTCTTTCACTGGTCTCCACTGAACTGTCCATGCACTGTAGTGAACTGATGTGTTCTTGAGTTGAATAACGAGTTAATAATTAGTGAATTAAATAATATTTAATTCACTCCACTCATTACTAGTTGATTAGCTAGTTAAACTAATCACAACTAGTTCAACTAAGTTAAACCTAACACAACTCCACCAACTGTCTCATCAACTCCACCAAACTTCTGCCACTGAAGTCCTAACTGAAGTCAACCATGCATGAGCTCACCAAACCCCTAGGAATAGTGTAATTCCTCTGTCATATGCATGAGCCACTTCTGTAGCTCGAACTGAAGTGCTCCAAGAGAGTAAACTAAAGTTTAGAGTCCAAATATTATTAAGGGTAAATAATATTTGACTTCCCTATTTTTAGGATAGGCAGTCTAAAAATAGACTTTGACCTAAATGTCTAAAAATAGAGGTCCATCTATTTTTACCAACATGACCAATACTCCAAGAATAACATATTGCAACCCCTGGACCATGCTCCATATGTCTAAAAATAGACATAGTCTAAAAATAGACTTTGCGCCAAAAATAGCCTGCGGGCCCACTTAGTGAAGGCGACTTCATTTCACTAAGCTCCATCATCTTGCTGCATTTTCAACATTATATTTTGAATTTGGAGAATTAATATTTGAATTGAATTTTTCTAACACATGCTTTCAAGTATGATTTTTTTTCTATTGTTTAAATAAATTCAAAAACCAAGAGTACCCTTTGAAGAGGACTGGTAAATGAAGGTAGTGGTATTTTTGAAATTTTTTAGTTTTGTATATTTTATGTTCAGCCATAATGTTTAAAATAAATTAGATGAAAAATATCATATGAATTCAAAAATGTCAAACTCATATGCCATTGGATGAAGGATTCCTTCACGAATCCATTATGATCAACTTCGCCACCGAAGGACAAATATTGTCTTACGTTCACCATGCTACAAGATGGTGTTACAAAGAAAACCGCAGTAGGGGAGCTAAAACTTTGTTTTGAATTAATTCCACTTATGTGCAAGGTCGGCTAGAATTGAAATGTAGGCCTGAAGCCCCAA
Organism: Pinus albicaulis; assembly: GCA_034641835.2. Classification (NCBI taxonomy): domain Eukaryota; kingdom Viridiplantae; phylum Streptophyta; class Pinopsida; order Pinales; family Pinaceae; genus Pinus; species Pinus albicaulis. The sequence continues at coordinate 24,472 of JAXQQM020061323.1, forward strand.
CAGATGTGTCACACACCCCCACTGATGGATATATATAGGTCAACATTGGAGGTCATTTCATCCATCACATCATCACACATTCTCTCTCTTCATATGATTGGTTCGATCACCTTGGAGGATATTCTTCTCCAACACATGGGAAACACAACAAAAGGTTTTTCTGTTTTCAACCTAGGGGTTTCAACACAAATTTGACCAGTGTTGACTTTGGTCAACGCATGGTCAAACTGACCCCAAACTTGGTCAAAATTTCGATTTCTGTAGTCCGCATTTATTGGCACAGAAATCAAGGTTGGTCATTGACTTCGACCGAGTTGCATTGAATTTTTTCTTCTGTTTTTTTGCGTTGACCGTTGACTAGGACAATGTTGACTTTGGGTTGATTGGTATAGCTATCCGAGACAGTTGTGTGACACTTTTGGTTGGCTGACCGTATTGAGACTCTGCTGGTTGAAGCATCTTGTTGACCGCCACAATACACCACAACACATATATTTTGCTGATCAAGTTAAGTGTAATTTTTGGCTTGTCTTTTGTTGATCTACTGGTATGTTCTATCAACATTTTACTTTCTTGTTTATGTGATTGTTGTTTGATATTGGGGATAAATGTAAAGTTGCATCAAGCATAGAACATCTACGAAAATTTACATTATACCATAGGTATTAGGTACCAATGCAAATTATTGTAACTTGTTGATGTTGTTGACTTACCATGTGTCAAAATTGTATGACCACATTATGCTAATTATTTGATGTTATAGGTTTACCATGTGTCAAATGTTTTGGACCAATTATGGGAACTGATGATGATTTGTTATAAACTTTTCTTAGAGAAATTTGTCAACAAAAGAACAAATTGTCTAGTCCTTATGAATTCCTCCTAGCTAAGAGGGAGTGTTGCATTTTGTAGCTATGGTTGGTATTCATAATTTATAATTAATCCCTTGAAACAGATAATGTAATTTTCATAAAGGTTCTTCATTTCATTTTCATTAATTATCCCTTGAAATAATATTACAAGACATGTTCTTCATATCGGATTTAAAAGAGAAAAATTCAAAATTTGAATTTTGAATTTTTGTCCAAACTTATCAATTTAACCCTCCCTCAAGTCAAGTCAATCCCAATAAAGAGACACCACCATTCATATATGAAGAGCACTATATATAAAGCATTCAACCTCCTCCATAAGGCACTATTTGATCTCACACAAGACAAGTAATATTTTGGGCATATCCAAAAAAAAGGGATGAAGTAGGATGAAGAAGGACAAGTTCATCTCTATAATTTATCTCTCTCTATCTCTCTCTCTCTTGACTTCATAAGTGTGAATTATTGGATAGTTTCTAGATAGCAAGAAAAATTTATGGAAAGCAGCGCCAAAATTTTGGGCAGCATGACTGAGTTTCTGGGCATATTCTAGTAGGTCAAAATTTAGCCTAAGTAAATCAGAGAGGGCCGAAGTTAAAGGGAAAAAAATTGACTTGTTAAGAGGGTTGCGTGACCAGGTTTGACCATAACATTTTTGGTTAGTTTGATCTCATAGTTGACTAGCTACATTAGGTGTATCTCCTGTTGAACTAATGAATTTCTCTAAGGAAAATGTTGTTGGGTTTTTCCCCTAAGTGGGTTTTCCTAGGGTAAATCTTGTGTTCTCTTTACGCATTGTGATCTCTATTGTACTACACTTTTATGGTTGAATTTATGAAGTGTAATTTCTTAATGATAAACTGAAATGGTTGAAATTAGATCTTCATAATTAGAATTAATTATCAATATTTCAAAAAATTTTGCTTCTACCTATTGCACAAAAAAAATTAAAAACCTTCTCTACGGCAGTGATTTGTTAAATGATGAGGTGTTGGCCTTAGCATAAAACCAATGCTAGCCTCAACACATAAAAAGTTGACTTAGATTCGGTTTCACTCCCATATTATTAACACCCAAATGCAATTTTTAATTGGTAGGAATGGTATTCAGTACTCACATCATTATCTCATTGTTACATTTGAAATGTGATCCATTTATTTCATATAATGAATCAAATTTTATGACTATTTTGGCCAAATTTAATGAATTGGTGAATTTTCAATTTTATTTTGACTGATTAGGGGGAATTTGGTAGCTATTTCTATACCAATCCATAATTTAGGATAAAGTTAGTAAGAGTTTCACATCTTCATGGATGCCAATGAGATATGCAACACAAAGATTGGAGGATAAATATAATCATTGATACCACTTAACTTGGATGGATTTAAAAAATTGTGAGTGCAATATGTTGTAACAACGTTGTACGCTTGTATGCACATGCATTATAATGCTAATATCATAATATTTTTGGTATCAACATAGGTTGACCACCGTGCATGATGAGACATGTTGGGCCTCAAAATAGTCCCTATTCTCACTCCATTATTCACCAATACCTTCACATTACTTCCATATTACCTTCATGTCACCTTCATTCCACCTCCACATCATTACATTTACCTCATGATTGGGTTATAACTATGCTTTTCCAAAGTGGATTAACTCTTAACATTTTTAAGTGGATTTGTGGTTAAACTTTAGAAAATAATATGCTTATACTTATACCTAACAATTAGAATGAGTTTGTTGACATGTGTAGGTACAAAAGAAGCTTCCTAGGCACCCTTATGTGGCACTCTATGTTCAAATTCGAATTTGAGGAGATCATGGACCTCATGGAGGAAGTCATGGAGGATAAGGTTATGTGTCACCATTGGTTGAGAAATATGTGGGTCAAAGGAGGGAATAGTGGATTTACATTTATGAGTTTGTTATCATAGCTTTTGTATAAATATGAATGTTATATCCTTCATTTGTAATCTTTATTTGTAGTCTTAATCTTGATTTGTAATCTTAGTATCTTATAGGTTCGTAGTGAGAGGTTAGATTGGAGAATCAATGTAATGGTTGCAATTGCAATTTGCAATTGATGATGAATAAGACGGAGCTTCTTTGATCCAATACATTTGAATTTTATTTTTGTGTGCTTGTGAATCCTTGGAAGGATCCCCATTGCCTAGAAAGTACACTTTTATTTTATGTTTGTTTGTGAATTTCATTAAATTAAATTATTAGGTTCATATGTTTGGAATATTAATGAATGACCTTTCGTAAGAAAGTAATAATGTTTCCTTCAATGAATCTGATTTGTTATTTAATGTTTGATTTTATTAGTTTAAGTTTCTGATTTATATGCTTGAGATATAAATGAATATTATCTTGTAAGAGAGCTTTAACATTTCATGCAATCAATCAGAATTAGGTTTAAGTGCTTTAGTTTCATTAGTTTAAATAGTTTGTTGATTAAGATGATTAGAAATATTATGAACAGTCTCCTATAAGGGAGCCTTAATATTTCTTACACTTATCACAATGTCTTTAGATTTCATTTTGATTAAATAACTAAATAGGTGTTGGAGATCCTAATGAACAACCTCCTATAAGGGAGCTTTGGCATTTCTTCACCTAGCTTAGTTTAGTTTGTCTCTAAGTCCATATATATTGGATGATCCTCGAAGTTTACTTACCCGGATTGATAGTAAATGAAACTCTAATTTGCATCCACATTTTAGACCAAAAATTTTGGCGTTGTTGCCCGGGAGGATGATTTAGAGATAGACTTAGGAAGACATTTTTTATTACAATTTCTTTTTATGGACTCACTTGTGAAACCTGGTGACACCAGGATCTTCATAAAGGAGTTTAAGTTGAGCTTTTTGATTTTTCTTTTCATACTTACTTAGTTTCAAATTCAGTTTTTAAACCCCCCATATTTTACTAATTCATCTACGGATGAGAAATTTGAATATGTTAAACAGGTACTTTTTGGAGAAAAAGAATAATCTTGAAGGCTGGTTCCAAAAGAACCTTGCACAAACTCCAAAAATAAGACAGGTTACTCACATTCTTGCAAATCATAAGGTAAAATTTTTAAATCTTGATGTGAGCATTTTCAAATTATTAGTCCGTAGGTGGCTTCATTGGAAAAATGATTTTACCTAGGAAATTAAAAATCTTTCAAGTAAATTAGATATAATAAATTAGGAAAATAAAACGAGCTCGTTAGAAGTTTTTAGTCTTATTTTCCAAAAAATAAAAAATAAAAAATCATCATGAATAAATGAATAAATTCAATGGCACAGTAAGAGCTGCTTCATCATCGCATTTCTATATCTTGTTTCTATATCACGGGTAAGCCAGGAGCTTGATTATCGGAAAGCTTTGTCTTCCGAGAGTCTAAACGCCCCTGCAACATTGCAGAAAGAGTATAGACAATGCGAGGTTTTGTCACAAATCTTGATTGTGTTTATTATCCATCCACGCTAACCTGTAGAAATTAAATTAATTCAAGAAATTAGTATGATCTCTTCCTGCACTTCGAGCGATCAGGAAGATTAGAAAATCTATTGAATTATTAACAAAAAAAAAGAAAAAGAAAATCTTGCTGGAAATTTAATTGCAGATCTGCTACCGATCATTTGAGTCATAATAAAAAAAAAATTCTCTTGTAGAAATCTATTCTTCATTTTCAGTGACTGTCACCAGATCTCTCACTACACTCCAAGAATATTCCTCATCTCCAAGAATATTTACTTCAGTTTCCGATTCACCATGATTTACCTCATTACATGAAGATAATCTGCCCAGGGTAAGATCTAGTATCCCATTTTTCTTGTCTACATTAGATATATTACAAAAAATGGCATGGCCAACTTTGAAACATTTTTTAAAAAGGACTGAAGCTCAGAGGGTTCCGAGGAAGAATCTAATATGAACATTCATATAGTTTTCTCTCATATCCCGCTATCCCTCTATTTCGCCTTCCGCCAGGAGGCATACAAGAAATGGGTGAGAGCCAATAGGGACTTCGTATTCGATAGAAAGCTTTGCCCAGACTATGACTTGGTTCCTTCGTGAAAGGTTTTCAGCCTATGAGATTGGACCTGAAGCCGTTGTTGCTTTAGTGGGTTTAATTGCAGCCTTTAATCACCTTCGAGGAACGTGGGTCAGAATCTGCAAGGCCATTTCCAGAGTCCATCTTTTGGTCAAAATTCAAGATTTCCTTGGTCCTTGTGTATATCTGCAGTTAAAAAGGTGGAGGTTTTAATTGAGGTTGCGACAGAGCATTACGTTGGAAAAGATGAGAAATGGTTTTTTGTTGCTGGCACGGAGGCTGTTAAGGCATTTTGTAATTCCAATCCATGTCCATGTCTAGCAGCACAAGATCCCTTTGCATCGAATTATAACACTGATCATTATGCCCACAGATTTAATTTGTTCCGTAGCTATGACTCCGAAACCCTAGCCGACCTTTCGAATCCCCTACTGCAAACATTTTTCAATTCCAGTTCTCCAACTGATAGTGTATATAGGAATATATTCACAGGCTCCATCACGAAAAACAAAAGGAATCACAAAATGACATCCCTTGCAGAAATAAATATGTTGTGAATTTGGAAAATATTCCCATTGTGGAAGTTTTTAAGAATCTAAGATGCAGCAGGGATGGCTTGAGCAGCGACGCTGAGCAAAAGAAGATCACAATATTCGAAGAGAAGAGATGGGACAACTACTTTACAACTTTAGCCTTTCAAATAATCCCCCATCAGTTGCAGATTGACTACGGTCAACAAAGATTTATTGCCCAGAAATAGTAAATTTAAAAAAATCCCTAATTCTGGCTTAAAATTATGGGATTACATCTCGATCTTTCAATAAAAAAAAAACTAAGCTTTATGTACACCAAATGTGGAAGAGATAATGCCAAAAAAATTTGAATCCCAATTTTGCTGGAGGAGGCAGTTACTCCAGATATCTCTCTCAAAAATAGTACCTGCTCATCACCTAGAGCTCTCAATGAGATGCAAATTCGGTAAAATCCAGTTCCGCACTGCGAATAAGAATAGCACAACCTTGTGAGCCAAGTGAACAAAGATGCACTCGGAACTATAACTCGATGAGCTGGAAGGAATCAGTTTCAAAACCATTCGTTTTGCCGCAATCTATGTTGACGTCGGAGGCGAAGTTTCTTCCTTATCAAGACAGAGAGACATCAACCATTGTTAGAAAAAGGTTTCACTGATCTGGATTTTACAGAGATCAAGGGGTTTCCTGAGATCACATATTTTATTGATAAAGTATGATGCCGACCTTAATTGACCATCGAAAGGGTTCTGATCCATTCCTGATGCCATAGAAGCCATTTTCCAAGACAAGTTTGTCATGATGATGGAGACAGTGAGAATGAGGGGGATCTTATAATGGCAACATAATCAGTAACCCTGAAGGCAATGACACAAACTTCGAGCTTACAATCTCCACGATGAAGGCCAAAAAACTGTTGAAGCAAATGTGGAGCAGAGCGAGCAAGAAACTGTCCAGCATAATGGATATCAACGAATTGGTGGAGCTCCTATCCAAATTTAATAATTTGGCCAAAGAATTCATATTGCTGCCAATAGAGAAAAGAAGCAAAAGTCAGAAGATGTCGAAGATACTCCTAGCTATGAAGATGGAAGGGATGGAGTCACAATTTCTTCAAATCTCTGGCAAGAGCAACTGCAACCTCAGAAATATTCCAAGGATTTGCAGTCAAGGCCCCAGCTCCAAGATACTATGAAACCTTGCCACCATAAAATCCGTGCTCATTTTCTCGGTCTACATAGTCCACAACAGCGCCAACAACCTCTGCCTTGATTTTAAAAAAACGTTGATGAGTTTGGAAGAAAATAAATAAAAAAAATTTAGTGTTAGTTTACTTCTAGCATTTTTCTTTATTAGTTTTTAATAAATAAATTTTTGTTGATTTCTTTATTAAAAAAAAAAAATTCATTTTTTAAAAATTGCACATAATAAAAATTGCCCCAATTTCATTCAGGATTACATTGCATGAGAACATGCAATATTTTTAGTTGTGGGGTAATAACCGAATGTTGGTTGGTGTGTAGTAAAAGTATGTTGATTGGTTGCATATACTAATATCTAACAAGTGAAATGAGATTGATGCTATGTGTAGGTCAAAGAGAAGCTTATGCAAAAAGCTTCAACATTGCGATGCGACACTCTTTTCATCCATGATTAGTGTAACTTCGGAAAATAATAAAGAATGGACATTTCATAAATTCTTGAAAATGTCCTCTCATTGGAAGAATATTTTGGGGCTGTGTGCCCAATTTAGAAGGTTTTAGTGCAACAGGTTGCAAGACTAATGAAAAAAAATCATGCTATCGAAGGACCTTTTGAGGCTGGATGCTTCACCAACAAAACTTCATTTGAGGAAAAGGGTCATGTTTGAGGGACACAACAAATCCATAATGCTGAGCTCTTTGCCATGCACATGTGTTATCTGACACAGACAGGGAGTAAATTTACTTTTCATGGTTATTTCTTTAAGAATGGGTTGATACTAATACCATGAATTGAGTCAATTTAAACACTTTGATTGTCCTTAATCTTTTTTATTTGGTACAAAATTTTTGCGTAAGAATCATGAAGGAAATGGCCATTTCTTCTTGAACACACTTATGTTTTCTTTTTGCCAAGTTTTTTTCGCAGGTTACAGGTTAATCAAGTGATCATTAAGGAGATTAAATTGTGACAACAATTGGTCTTCCCAAGACTAATTTCATGAGAAATTCTAAAGAACCAGTCCATGATCATGAACGAAATTTCCAGAAAATTACAAGTTCTTGCAACTTCCTATAATAGATTAATGGTTTGACATGTTTCATGACAGATTAGCAAAATTCAAAGAGCTGGGGTTTGTTCCTAAATTTACAAGGATGGTGAAATACCTATCCACACTTGAATTCGACGTCTATAGGTGGCTGGTCAACGCTGGTCAAACTCAGCTATTTTAGCAGGCAGTCTAGAATTAAGGAGCATATTTGCTATATTTGAGAGTTTTCATGACCATAATTCATTTTTTCTTCTTCTTTTCCAGCAAGATTCATTATCCATTTTCCATTATCACATACAATTCATTACATTTTTCTTCAATCATAACCCACCAATAAAACCAACCAAGGTCATCTACAAGTTGTTTGGTCCACTTTACATATTCATTGTCAGTTTCCTTTTTCCTACACTTGCAAATAAAACCTTCCTTCCATACACCATTGAGTCCATAGTCCTTGAGTCTAAATATTTTTCTAAAAACACCCTAAAGCTTGCATGCCTTAAGGGCAAGTGTTGGGGCCCTTGTTTTGAAATTCAACAGATTTTGAGTTGCGATGAGTACGTGGCGGAATGCAACCTTGGTAGGAAGATTGGTGTCAAGGTTGTGAAGGAGCAAAGGACAGGTGTCGCGGCTGTTGCGGGAGCAAGCATAGATGGTGGAAGAGCGTGGAAGGAAACGAGCAGTGAAATCCCGATGAACAGAAAGAAATAGAAGACAGCTGAGCGAGAAGAAAGGAGGAACTGTCAGTCATGTTGGCAGCAGAACAAATAGGTAGCTAGCCAGAGGATAGGGAGGTTGGCGCAGATGGGAATAGGAAACAGGGAGCCGCAGGAGAGCTCTGTCTATGTTGCAATGTTCTCCATTCATCTATGTTTCCGCATTTTCTCTCTGTCCAATAGGACATATTGTATTCTACTCTGTTTATGCTCACACAGCTGAGCCTTGTAATAGTTTTCCACTGATGGCTGATGATTAATATATTCAGGAGTGCTGTTCTGAGTATCTATTATGGTTTTGAATGAATGATTTTGCAAGCACCTTTTAAAATTTTATTTACTATAAGTCTGAATGCTTTCCCGAGAGGTATCTATTATGGAACGTTGTGTTATGGATGTTTAGACTTTTAGCTTAGCTTTGATTCAACTGTATTGATGTTGTTGGGATGATACCGATCGAATCCCTATCACAATAAGGTCGTGGCACGCCTCGGGTGAGACTCTCTTCCCTTCAGAGTAGAATGCAAATGCCGGCTTGAAACTAGATTATGGTGGAAAACCTTGTTGGCCCGTTAAACCTGAACCTGGGTCTTCTCTGCGAGACATGTTCTCTCACCAACAAATGGTTCTGTTGTCAGGACCTGAAAATACATTTGGGAGCTAGATCATGGTATCTCGAATCTTTGAAAGAGAAATACGAAGCTGGTGGGATAACCACCTAGATCAGTTCATAGCTCAGCAGGTTGAGCTGAGACGACAGAAGGAGAAAATGATTAAAAACCTGGTTCTATTCTCCGACTCTGCTAGTGATACCTATGAAATATTTTGGGGAAATTTCCCAGAAGAACTCTACAACTGGTTGTGGAGGCTTCAAACCAAGACCGTCAAGGAAAAGTCGCGGAAGATCAATCGCAAGTGGGCGCACGAGGATCCGGTGGCCCTTCATCGGTTAAACACCGATTTAACCTGAGTTGTATATTTTTGGGTGGAGTCTACCTTGGACGGATATATAGTGGAGTTTGCAGCCGAGTGCTACCAGTATTTCTCAAGATTAGAAGATACCTTCAGATCCGGGTTAAGGGGGAAGCTGCTGAAGGAGATTCCTTTATGGATCAAGGCATTGATGGTAGACGAGGGACTGATGGGATTCCAAAAAGCAGAAATGGAAGCGTAAACCCTCCAGTGCTGGGGGAAGGGACTAAGGGAGATATGTTACAAGAACTGTGAGAAGGGGGAGTAGGAGTATGGATGCCGGGACCGCCAATAGGCTCAGGGAGCGACGAGCACATTGGAGGGCACTGATTGCAGAAAGGTGGCAAGAGAGGGTGATGAAGGAGTTGAAAATATAGGAAAGCGGTCAAAAGAAAAAAGAGGAGGCGCCTCAGATGAAAAGGTAAATGGAAGGTTAGGTGGGTCCCCATGATATAGGAGGGGCTGTGAAAAAAGTGCGGCAGGTGTATAGGAGTCCAACCCAAATGGAGAAAGGAAAGAAGTTTGACGAAGAAGGTACAGATGCATGCCCAGAGGAGGTGTCCAATGTGGAGATGCACGTTGCAATGGAGCAACTATTTAAGAAAGACTAGCATCCATATCTCAAGGTATTCCTAGTCCCCACAGTTCAAGTAGCTCTAGTCCCAACCTTCCCCAGGTGCTCTACAAGCCCATAAGTGAAATTTTTGTTAAGTTACGTGAATTAAGTAGATTGCACAGTATTCAGTCTCCAAATAGAACACAAACTAGTAGTAGGATTGCTAGTGGCACCATCTCACAACCAGGATCCAACGAATTCATTTTGGTAACACCTATTCAAGTGAACATGGCAGGATCACTCACCTGGTACCCATAATTCTCTAGGAAGGGGAACGACGACGTCGAACAACACTGGTACCTCTGCGAGGCCATATGGAGGGCATGATAGACACCATATATTGGGAAGTTGATAGAATTTCAGACCACCCTTAGGGAGAGAGCCCTACGCTGGTTTATGAAATGGTTGGAAGCTCACCCGAATCCAACGATGGCAGATGTAAAGAGGGATTTCATTAAGGAATTCAAACTGCCTTAGACAGACCAACAGGGCCTGTCAGAGATGTGGGAAATCAAGCAGCGAGAAGGGGAAACTGCTTGGGATTTGATGCAAAGATTCAAGGATGCAATCAGAAAACTCAGCTATCTAATTGATCCAAACCACCAGAGATATTGGTTCATTAAAGCTCTACTACTGTTGACCCGAACTCCATTGACTCAAAAAAGGATCGACACATTGCAGGACACACTAGAGCAGGCAATGAAGATAGAAGCTATGGCGGGTTACTCGCAAGAGTTTAAAGGAGGAGCAGTAGTATAGGACCCCTCCATAATGGGTCTGCAGCATCAAATAGCTAGTCTGACAGAAAAACTCAAGGAAATGCAACCAATGCGGCCGACGAGACCGAATTTATGGTGCACGCATTGTCTCATGGAGGGACATGTGGCAACCGAATGTCCCCGGTTGCAGGGCCAAAATGTGGGGACATCGGCCGCAGGGGCACAAGGAGCTCCACCACTAGGAGGGGTCGCGCAAATAAACACCCAAGGGATATATCCACCGCAACAACAATACACAGGGTTCCTTGCACAACAAAGTCCAACCACCAATGAGTATTGTGAAATATGCAAAAGTATGGGCCATAAACCTCACCTGTGTCCGATATTACAAAAATATTCCAATGTTATAGATAATATATATTGTGAATTCTGTGCCTCAACCACCCACAGCATAGAGAAGTGCCGAGCACTGGACGAACTGGCAGAGCGGCTGGGCCGGCCTTCATACATAGTAAACGAAGCTCCCCGAGGAAGAGGAGGAGGCATGAGAGGAGGCCGAGCAGGAGGTAGAGTTCCAGTAAGATGCTATAACTGCAACTAGGAAGGACATGTAGCTAGAGAATTTCCACTCCCTAGAAGACCGTGGTGTTTTTAGTGCCGGGTTAACACACACGCAACAGAAGATTGCCCGGAGCTTATCAAAAGGTGGGAGGAAAGAGCTAGACAGAGGGGGACAAATTTAGTAAATGCAAAACCCAAGTTAATGGGAAATCAGACAATGCAAAACGTGGCCATAGTGACAAGAGGTGGAAAAATAATGGGGGAGGATGCGCGTGCCACGGACCAATAAAATTGATTGGGCCAGCATCCCCAAAGCTCTTGATCAAACCAGAACAACAGAAACAATTTTTCCAGGAAGTAACAAAAACGTTTTCCCAATTGGGGGGAAACAAAGGAATCGAGTTATAGAAAACTCAGGAAGACAATGAAACGTAGAATACTTCTGAAGCTTTGATCCAGGAGTGGTTCCATCTATTCCTGAAGATTGTTAACAATACACCAATGCTAGAACGACTAAAGCAGAACCTGGAAGGGGTGCTGAAGAAGAACACTGGAGAAAAAGAATCAGCAGAAGTGGACCATAAGTATGTACAGAGAATAAAGAGAAACAAACAAAGGATGGGAAAGGAATTCCGAGTGAACACGCAAGTTGCGAGGTTCCAGATTAAAGATACCATGCTTGATTTGGGATCTGATGTCAACATCCTACCAAGAAAAACTTGGGAGGCATTGGGGAAGCCAAGATTGACATATTCTCCGATTCAAATTCGGATGGCGAACCAGTATTGCATTGTTCCCATCGGCCGAATTGAGGAGGTTGAAGTTGACATTGCGGGAGTAAAGACATTTACGAACTTTGAAGTCATCGACATCATGGGGGATAAAGATCCGTACCTTGCACTGTTGGGAATTGATTGGGCCTTTGAAAATTATGCAGTAATCGATCTGAAGAAAGAACTGATGATCTTCGAGGACAGGGAAATCAGAGTCACTCAGCCACTCGACCCCTACCAAGGACTGATATATACAGAGACTGTGGATAACAGGGAAGATGCTCAGCTCCTGGACCATCTCAACCAAATGATCGTAGGAAGAAGAGAAGATCACATCAACCCAATGGCAGAAGGCTTTGTAAGCTGGTGAAGCATCCAAAGCTCAGAGTTAGGATTAGAAATAGCTTGGGACGATTGGTAGCAAGGAGGCTATGAAACAAATATAAGGATATGTGCCAATATTGCAAGAGTTAATTGGATTGGGACCGAGATTCAGGAATACCCAATCTTATCAGATATGAATGTTGTAAGTCTTTTCATAGCCAAGATAGAAACTACGGTACCGGAAAGCCACAAAGTACCATTAATGGACATGGCATTACAATCCACATCTGTAAGATGGTGGAGTAACCATCGCAACTCATTGACGCGATGGGACGAAGTGGCAGCAGCACTGAAAGCCAGATTTAAAGAGGAGGAGGAACCCAGAAGTAAGGACCGGTACCAAGGGGACTCAGACCCCAGAAAACATTTGAAGGAATGTGAAGCCCAATGGAGAACTGATGAATATCCCGATGAACTGTGGGTCCACCAATTTATCCACTCCCTGGACGTAATTCCAAAGGCCTGGTACTTGACGGAAGAAAAAATAAGAGGGACCCACAAATGGCAGGAAGTTGCAGATAAATTCACACAGTGTTTCTCGTTTGAAGGAAAGACAAAGTTGGTTACACAGGCGTTGCAGGAAATCAGGAAGGTATTGCTCTTCCCAGATATCCAACAGACAGACGAGTAGTCGTTTCAATAACAGGGAATCCAACAAAAGGTGGCATGTCAAAAAATTAATAGTGAGATGGACGATGACAATATGGAGGATCTCAGGCACTTGTATTTTGAAGAAACAGAGGGGGAGAGAGACATCAAAGAAGAACCAACGATAGAAGGTATACATCTGTTACCTCTTAGAACCAAGAAAGTAAATATTGGAATAGAAGACAAACCTAAATTGGCGACAATTGGAGACTACTGGGATGAAAAAACAACTAAGGAAATATTCAGTCTACTCAAGGAATACGAGGACTTGTTTCCTTCATCAGTAGCGGATCTAAAGGGTATAAAAGGAGAGATGGGGGAAATGCGGATAATACTAAAGCCCGATGCAAGGCCTGTCAAACATAGACCATATCGTCTGAACCCAAGAGTAAAAGAAAAGGTGAAAGTAGAGATCGAAAAAATGTTGAAAGCCGGATTAATATTTCTAGTAGAGGAAGCAGAATGGGTAAGTCCCATAGTTATACAGAGCAAAAAGGAGAAATCAGAGATACGAATCTGTGTAGATTATAGAAGCTTAAACAATGCTTGTATCCATGATCCATTCCCTATTCCATTCAGTGATGAAGTCCTTGACAGTGTTGAGGGAACGAGGCATGCTCATTCACCGATGGCTTCTCAGGTTACCATCAGGTAAGAATAGTAGAGGAATACAGGAGAAATACAACATTCACCACCGATTGGGGCTCTTTCGCATACAATGTGATGCCATTTAGACTGAATAATGCACCTGCAGTCTTCTCTCGCATTATGATAGCTGCATTCCGGGAATACATCCACAAGTTCTTAGAATTTTATATGGACGACTGGACTGTTTATAGCATGTTGAAGGATCATGCGAGCCTATTGAGAGTAATGTTTGATAGGTGTCATGCAGATCTCATTGAACCTGAAGCAATGTATATTTGTCGTTCCGTTTGGAACACTGCTAGGGCATGTGGTATGTAATCAGGGTGTCTACGTAGACCCGGCCAAAGTAGCAGTAATTGTTAGTATGGAGGCGCCGGAAATGGTAAAAAAACTAAGGTCACTGCTGGGCCACACAGGATACTACTGGTGTTTCATTCGCAACTACGCCAAGTTAACAACGCCCTTAGAAAAACTATTGAAGAAATTAGAACAGTTCCAGTGGACGGACAACTGCAAAATGGCCCTGGACACCCTAAAGGAAAAGCTGGTGAGTGCACCAATACTAGTCGACCCAGATTGAGACAAACAGTTCCATGTACACATTAATGCGTTCGGCTTTGCGCTCGAAGCAGTCTTGGCTCAACCTGGAGACACTTTTGTCGATCATCCGATATATTTTTCCAGTCGCAAGTTGTCAACAGCTGAACGGAACTATATGACAACAGAGCAGGAGGCATTGGCAATGGTGTACTCTCTTTAGAAATACCGCCACTACCTATTGGGAGGTAAGTTAAAAATTTTCACAGATCACTCAGCCTTGAAATACTTAGTCAACAAGCCAGTCTTAGAAGGTAGAATCTGCAGATGGCTCCTACTTTTCCAAGAGTTCACCTTTGAAGTAATTGTAAAGCCTGGAAGCCTCAACATAGGGCTTGATCACCTATCCCGACTAGAGAATGGAGAAAACGGAGGATCTCTAGATGATCAGTTGCTAGATGCTGATCTTTTCAGAGTAGAAGCCATCCTAGACTACCTGAATGAGATAGAAGCCTATCTCACTACAGGGAAGTGTTCGCAAGAGTACACTATGACACAGAAGAGGCACCTAGTAGTTCGAGCCACGATGTATCAGCTGATAGCGGGACACCTATAGAAGATAGGGCTAGACCACGTTCTTCAAAGATGTGTCCTGGACCACGAAAGGGAAGTTGTACTATGGGAAAGCCATAGTGGTGTTGCGGGAGGGCATGTGGGAGCTAAACCAATAGCACGCAAGGTACTACAAGCAGGCTTATGGTGGCCAACAATACACAGGGACAGCGAAGCATTTGTGCAGAAATGTGATGTTTGTTAGCGGACAGGACGACCATCTCAGAGAGATGAGATTCTTCTTCATCCGATAAAAGCACTGCAACCATTTGAAAAGTGGGCAGTCGATTTTGTAGGACCAATTGCACCGGATGCAAGGTACTCAAAGGCAAGGTACATAATAATGGCGACCGACTACCTGACGTGCTGGGCAGAAGCAGCACTCGTGAGAAATTGCACGGCAGAGAGTGCTACTAGGTTCATATTTGAAAATATAATTAGCTGATTTGGATGCCCAAAAATCTTGACCAGTGACCAGGGTACCCACTTCATAAATGATACCATTAAGTCCCTCCTAGAGAGCTTCATGATACAACACCATAAAAGCAGTCTATATCATCCACAAGCAAACGACACAGTGGAAGCATTCAACAAGATACTAGAGAAGGGCCTGACAAAGATATGCAATGCGCAGCGCGATGATTGGGACGAATGGATACTAGCAACACTGTGGGCATACCGAACCACGGTAAAAAGATTAAACAACCAGACGCCATTCTAGCTAGTTTACAGGAGAGAAGCGATAGTCCCAGTGGAATTCATTGTACCAAGCCTTCTAATCACAACAACCTTGCAGCTATCTGAAGAAGAATCCCTGGAAAAGTGATTGCAAGAGATGCAAGAACTTGAAGAAGAATGATTTCTTGCAGAATTTCATCAGACGGTACAGAAGGAGAGACATAAAGCTTGGCACAATCGAAATATTAAGCACAAGACTTTTCAGGTCAGGGAAAATTTCTACTCTATGACAGTAAATACCAGAAGTTCCTAGGGAAGTTGCAGATGCATTGGCTAGTACCTTTTCATGTCATAGACATTAATGAGACAGGAGCAATTCGGTTGGCACAATTGAACGGCCAAGTTCTACAAGGATGGGTCAACGGTGCACGCCTGAAGCCCTACCATGAGTAAGTTTACCATTTCAATTCCAATAACTCTCGCAACTGAGAGGAGTCAGTAGGGTAGGTTAGAGTCAATAACTCTCTCGCACCCACGATGAGCATAAATAGGATTCAACATAATAAAATAAATTGCAGTTGAGTTGCGGAGACCACAACACAACCAATAGTGGTTGAGGAGGGGTAGTGTCCAACGTGTCATCCACGTCATATAGAAAATCATGCTGAACATCAGCCCAACATCATTAAGCATAGTACCAGTGTCAGTCCATAGGATTACCAAGATTTGGAAATAATTTCCATAATTAGCATCACCCATATTGTAATAAATTTTCCATAATTATACATAACCACCAGCCGTCGCATCTGCCCAATCCCAAAACCACAGTCAGCAATGTCAGAACCCACCTCAGTAGCTAACTAATCGCACGATTGTAGCCACGGGAGAAGCTAGGGAAACATTAATTAGTTATGGGGTCTCATCAACCCCACCCGTGCTGGTTATTTACATAACCCGCATGCAGAGAAGAGCGAGAATGCCGGAAAAATCCGAGTTAGAGTTAGAAATTTCCAAAAGAGCAAGGGAAGCTGAACCAGAACCAGAACATAGAAGGCGTATAAAAGAAAAAATTCAAGTGAAAGGAGGAAAAACTGTTCTTCAGGTATTCCAGTGACGAGCAAGAATGACAAGAGTAAGCCCAGCGGTCGTGGAACAAGATCTGGACAACATAATTCAAAAAATGGAGTCCCTTGTGGGAAAATATGATAGTGCGACCCTGATTGATGCAGACCTCACGGATTCCTTTGAGTTTCCTGTGCTAAAAAGGTAGGTGTACATCGAGAATTATGCAACAGAAGCAGGATGAGTAGCATCAAGAGTCCTGCCTGAATTCAGGGGTATCCAACAGTCCACAAGAATGAATTTAAGGAACCTATCCGTGTTTGGGATTACAGATTACAGAACGAGAGAAATAACCCTGAACTAACAGCAGAAAGACTACCCCCCCCACCGGAAGAGTTCGAGAAAAATTACATGTGAGGTCCGCAGGGGACCTCACTGCAGAAGGGCAAGCCTTAGAGGCGAAGCCGAATACAACACTGAAAAACTTAGAGCTCCATCATATATATATATATATATAATTGAATAAAATTTAATATATATATTTTTTAATTTAATTTTTATATTTTAAAAACATTAAAAACATTAAAATTATTTCCTTTTTATTATTTATCCCTTCCCGCACTTTAGTAACTAGAATTTACTCATTTTAATTAATTATTAAAGTCTATTTTTTTTAATTATTGTTCTTAAAATCTTAAACTTTTAATACTATACATTATTTTAAATAACAATTTTAAAGATTATTTCCCCCCTTTTTATTTACCCCTTCCCTTATTATAATAACTGAATTTAATCACTTTGTTAAATTATTAAATTATAAATGATTCTTTAATATTTTTCTTAAAATCATAAAAAACTTTTAATATTACATCTTATTAATTAACTAGTCAAATAACGGCTAGTTTCTAACAACTAGTTTTAACAACTATTTCCGCGCAATGGCGCATCCTTACTATTTATTCAATGATATTGGTTTCTTTCTTCACCTTGTCTTGAGGATGAACCACATTAGTTGGTCTGAAACGTCTTTCATCAGACCAAATCCCGATAATGTGATTAATTCGAAAGACATTTATCTACATTATGGATCACAAAAGTCTTAGATCTAACATCTTTTTATTTATTTATTTATTTCATTTTTCATTTTTTTTTTTAAATTTTAAATTTAAATTTTAATAATGTTATTTATGTTTATTATTTATTTATTTTATTTAGTTTTAATTTATTAAAATTTAATATATATATTTTTAAATTTATTTATTTTTATTTTAATTTAATTAAAAAATATCTTTTAATTTTTAAAATTAAATTTGTATATTTTAAATTTATTTTACTTTTAAATTTTTTATTTATTTTTATTTATTTATTTTTTGTTTATTTTTTATTAATTTGTCTTTTTTTTTTAAATTTAATATATATTTTAAATTTAAATTTTAAAAATGTTTTTAATTTGTTATTATTTTATTTTCTTAATTTTTTTTATTTTTATTTTTTAATTTTAAAAATTAAAAAAAATGAATTTTGTTTTTATTTTTCAATTATTTTAAAATGTTTTTTTTTCATTATTTTATTATTTTTAATATAAAATTTTATTATTCTAAATTTTTTGTTTCAACACTTTTTGTGTGAGGAGTGATTTTTGCACAAAAAAGATTGACTTCTAAAAACATTGACTTCCATTTTTCAACATTGTTAAACATATATCCTCAAGAAAAAAAGAAGAAGTTATTCCAGAATAACACTTATCATTTTCGGGTTATTTTTTGATTTTTTTTGTTAGAGTTATCGTTTTGAGGTAATAGTTCTCGTTTGATCGGTAACTATGTTTCTGGACAAAAATGTACATCCTTGTATGTACAGATTATGTCACAAAATGGGTAGAAGCTAAAACACTTCCTTTTGCTACTGAAAATGTTGTAGTTTCATTTCTTTTTGAGGATATTTTCACTCGTTTTAGTGTCCCAAGGGAAATTGTGACAGATCAAGGTACTCAATTTACATCCAAGTTGGTATAGAGATAATGGAGGAATACAAAATCAAACATTGGAAATCCACTCCATATCATCCACAAGAAAATTGACAAGTTGAATCTACCAATAAAGTAATTGAAGCAATTCTTACCAAGATTGTGCATCTACACATAAGAGATTGGGCAAAAAATCTTCCAAAAGCTTTATGGGAATATTGTACCACATGGAGAAATACAACACGACACACTCCTTGTGAACTTGATTATGGAAAGCAACTCTTGTTTCCTATTTAGTTCCAGATAAAGACATTTAAAACAACAGTCAAATTAGGTCTTGACCTAACAGAGGCACAAAGACAAATAATTGAGCAATTGAATGAACTTGATGAGATATGACAAGATGCTATTCATAGAACCAATATAGTTCAACAACAAAGATCAAGGTGGCATGCTAAATTTATCAAAGAAATAAAATTCCAACCTACTATTTGGGCATTGCTTTTTAATTCAAAATTGAAATATTTTCACAGAAAATTTCAAACTCATTGGCTTGGTCCTTATGAGATTGAAACTGTCTTTGATAATGGAGCAGTCAGAATTAGAACTATTGATGAAGAAAAATTAACTTTCCTTGTAAATGGTCATAGATTACGAATATATCATAAACCGTTAATGAAGGAGGAATTTGTAAGAAATCTACAAGATAATCTCAATTTGAAGTTGGTCAATGAAGATTCTTCTTCCTCTCCAAGTTAGCCTTCTACTTTTTTTTTTCAATATATATATATATATATATATATAGAAAAAAAGGACGAAAATAAAAATTTGTTTATAAACATGAAAACCAACAATGTTTATGAGTTTTGATTGACTTATTATAGTTTTTACTTTGGAAATGGGCATTCCTAATTTGACTTGGAGAATTTTATCACACAGATCTGCACCAACAAATCCACATGAGAATTATAGATAAATTGACCCACTATCACTGTCAATTTTCCTCTCCATTTGGATTGGTTCTTCATATTCTCAAGGGGGTATCCCTAGGGTTTGTATGCTGCCCCATAATCTATAAATTTGTAATAAAATAAAATCTACAACAACAAACAAATCACTACCCTTGAAAGCCCAAGAGCACTCAAGAATAAATGATTATGATTAAGAAAAACTCAATTTTTTGAGATCAAATTTCCTAAGAAAAACTAGATTAGTACTTGAAAAGAAAAGAAAAGAAAAATATGCTTCAAGTGAATGAAATATTCAAAGTAAAGGTATCAATGAAAAATTTATATCCTTGCAAGCAATTGATCATTAAACATCCATGTGAAAAATCAATGAACCATCAAGGCATAGGGTGAGAAATAATAGAGAAACAGAAGACAATAATGACAGTGTTAGGTGCCCTTAAATAGCAGAAATAAATATTTGAACCAGTAAATGATCAATCACAGTTTTGGTTCCAAGAACAACGAGAAATTCAGTGAAAAATTTTGGGAGTTACATTTCATGGCAATTTGGTAAGGTACCAATTAAACTAGAGCAAATCCAACTTGGGATTTGTTTGTATTGCAAAAAATTGCAGGTGGCTAACTAGAGATACTTCAGAAATAAATGTCATCTTATGCTACCTAGGATGTGGCTGACTGGGATGAATTCTTAGATATAATTTGTGCTTATCTAGATGGTGGATGCAACCTAAAAACCCCAGAGAAGAATGATCCTATATAATTTGTACGACACAAGCAATAGAAGAAGAAAAACACTTTCTTTACAGTCCAAACTACAAAACCATTAGAATTAAATATCCCATAAAACCCAAAATGAACTAGGAAATTTCATAACTGAAGTATGAGTTGTTCAAATACTGAGATCTTAAAAACCCAACATCCTTGATAAAATCTCTGATTATCTACAAATTAATTTAGATTTTTTATTTTGATTCAAGGAGAAAGTGTCCTATAAACCTAGTAGGCCTCTAAAGATGTTAAAAGAAAACATAAAAATATATCTACATGAAATGGAAAATGATGTAGGAAAATAGAGGCATCCCTACTCTAGCACACGGGATATCAATATATGTGACTGAGTCTATAAAGGAACAATAAAATGGAGCAGGATTTGGGTATAGTCAAAGACTAGGCATTCATATGAGTTGAGTGAATTGTTAAAGGGAAAAGTAGCAATGGGTCATGTAGTGGGTAGTTTGCTAGATGGCCATTGAGTTATAGAGGAACACCTAGGAATGCCCAGACAAAGACACATGAATTTGCACATAGGTGTTGAAGATGTAGACGTAAAACTGCAAGGTTTGAGAGGATATATCCACAAGTACATACAAGATGATACAAATGACCAACTCTTACAAATTTCATAGTACCTTTGGGGAACTATTTATAAATTTCTTTACAAATATTTGGTTGCACCTCTAAGTAGCAACTAAAGATTCATGTCTTCATTTATTTCTTTATCTTAATTCCATCATAGCATGGGAACATTGCTTCTGGTGGTTGGGGAACCTGTTCCCAGCTTTTCCCATTTCTGGGAGCTTAGGAGTTGGAGTGAAATATTCTAGAATTGGTGGGTGGTTTCTGGAGCTTAAGGAATTATCTAGGAGCTTCTAGATGGTACTGAGTCATTTCCAATGGTGTTTATTAGTCTGCTCTAGTGATAAAAAACCACCAAAGGTTCCTAGCTTGTCAGGGAGTTTATAACTCCCTGATAGGCTGAGAACTTCTGGGTGTTCCCAACCACACACGACCAAGGTAAACTGCCATACACCCTCTTTTCATGACATGTCAGTGCTCTTGGGCTGGCAGACTACCCCTGATTCCCTAAGAGAGTTTTTATAATAAGAAAAACCTTAATCTGAACTTGTGAGTCTTGGAAGACTCAGAGACTGGAACAATTTTGAGATTTTGAGAGCTTTAGTTGAGGAGTGCTTGTTTCTAGCCTTTTTTTAGGGATATGTAATCATTGTTATCATTGTGATTCATGAGTAATAGAACTGTGGCACAATGTTTCTGAAATGTGAAGCGTATAATATCAGTATAACGCAATATATTTAGATAGCATACTCTACTGTGTTGTTCAATATTTATTCAGTTATTCCAAGTTGAAATCCAGATGCCAATCAAAAGTATAAGATCAAACCTAGTAAGGATTGCTTTTGGGCATCTTGGATATAATAACTGCCATCTTTCCAAAACTGATGAAATCTATTTTTCTTTCAGTTTTGTGGTGTTTATATCTGAATAGTTCAGTGTCAAATAAAAATTGGAAATATATAAATTTTTCTACCTTGAGTGGATTCTGAAATCTATTTTTGATTATTAGATATGTATTTCCTTTATCCATCTTATTCCGAGTTTGCTGGAACTTCTGCGTAGAGTGACATGACTGAGAATCAGACATATGACAGCTTCCTTGCAATCTCTATGACTCATGGCAATTTTCAGATCTAGTTGCCGTATTTTTCTAATACTGTATTTCAAGGTATATTGCTTGTTTCTTGTATTGTATTTATACATTGTTTTTCCATCACCACACCACTATCTTGTATCTGGTTTATTCAAATTAAGTCCAACTCTTGGCTATATATGATTCCAATTTGTATTTAGAGTCTATAACCATCATTTGAAGTGTGCTTCCATTCCCACTGTTTGGAGCTTAGAATTTTTTTTTTTTTTTTTGCCTCCTTTCTTGATGTCGTTTCTCTGTCATATAGAAAAAGAAGAGCTTCAATGCCTCTTCCTTTTACCTTTAGGCTTTCATCATTGTTCGATTTTTGTTTGCTCCTTTGTCCTTTTGTGTCTTTTTTTTTTCTTTCTAAATGGCTGTGTGATATGTTCCTTAATCAGTTGTACATTGGATTGCATAGAGTACCGTGTGTTTTATTATAATTTTTTCATTAACTGTCTTGAAGTTATCACAACTTGGTAATTTTTCGATACCCTATTTTGGTGGATTATGTAATACTTAATTTTTATAATTAAACAAATAAATGGTATGTTGCTTAATTGAATTTTGAATGGTATCAACTTGTTTATGGCACGGTAATGTTCTTTTTCATTTTTTGTAGGTTTCCATTTTTTATCCTTGTTATGTATTTTATATTTTTCTTATATATACATTTTCTGTACATTGGTTTTGGACACTTGTGCCCGCAATCCTGAAACTCGCACAATAGAGCTTAATTCTCACAATTATACTGATAAATGCTTGTGATTATGTTGGGGCTTTTATGGACTTCCATACCGTCAGAAATATGCCCAATCATTATTCGTTTGTTCGCTCAACATGGAGAATGACTTGTAATTATATGGAGTAGGAATTATTATTATAGTAAGTTGGGCATGTTAGAAGTCAAAGTAGTGATATTGGAAGCATACACTTTTAATTAATAATGGATGGATTTATGTAAGTAATTTAATTGAATTAAATGACTAATGTTCGAAAATAAAGTTTTTTAAATAAGAGATAAATGATTTAATTATTATTAAAGAGAAATAGTTGAATAGTTAAATATTCAAGTTTCAATTTAAGAATGAGTGTTTTCTTTTTAAGTTTCTAAGAAAACTAAACATTTAAAATTGATGGAACTACTTGCATAGATCCATATTAATTCTATCTATAAACATCTTAAACATCAAGAGAGATAAAAAAATACAGGCACAAAAATTTCAATAGGTAAAAAAAAGTGAGATGGATCTATGCAAGTTTATTTTATTATTATAAAATTTTAATATTTTTACATTATTTATTTCAATGTCTATCATTTTAATTTCTTAGCATTACATTATGTTAAACATATCATCAATGTGAAAATCCAAAGGTTTAGAATATGTACAACCCCATTGACTAAGCAATGAAATTGCTACATGGAGAAGGTCCTAAGCAGATTTGTGACAATGGTTTTAGCAGGTCCTAAGCTAGGCATATGTGTTGAAAACATGAATAATGGAGTGAGTTCTGATTTAAGATTTTCCATAGACCTACTCAATCTTATAATGGAAACTTTTGACCTCTTGTAACAACATATGAAATCATTGGTTGATGACATGACTGTCGATTGATAATTTGTTTATGAGGGACAGAAATTTGATTTGATACTATAGCAACAATGGCATCATGTGAGCCCTCCAAATACCTCAAATGTCATACATATGAACGACCTGATGCTATGCTAGATGTTGGGTTTAGGCCTCCAGAACCTCGTTTAACACCTT
>JAXQQM020089588.1:0-21778 GCA_034641835.2 Pinus albicaulis
CGATCGGTGAAACTTTGGGCTCTCATGGGTGTAGGTTATAACTCGAATTTAAATTATTCATGGCCACGAATCTTTTTATACGTAAAATAAACAATAGCAAGAGAATAAAACATAAAATAGATAAACACAGAGATTTTCCCCTGGATCCCAAATCGGGATGACCAGCTTGATTTTTCATTATATTCCTTTAGTGTTACAACACATATATATACATGCCGAAGCATACATAAACCCCAATCCATTAACCCTGGATTAGAACATAACCGTAGTTCCCTTGACCGGATCTACAAAATACCAGGGGCCGAAAACCATCGAACCCCAAAACCATGTGCAAAACCATGCACAAAACCATGGGCGTATCCGCCTATGAGTGGGTCCGCACAAAAAACAAATTTTGGCCGGGGCGCTGCCCCAGACCCCAACGGTGGGGACTGCTTCGCCCCTCGTGACCCCCCAGCTACGCCCGACACAACATACAGCGCGTGGGGCTAATCGTGGAAAGAATATAACACATACCCAACATTCTCCCACTTGTTGTTTTCTTTCCACAGGGGGCCACAGGAGAGCTTAGTCATTGGGCCAATTCTTCAACACCCATTGTTTCTCTACACCAAGAGAACTTCTGAGTGCTCACAGACTTCGTCAATGCATCTCCAACATTCTTCAAAGTGTCCACCTTTACCAGCAACACCCTTTTAGCCTCAACCATATCTCTAACAAAGTGATATTGAACATCAATGTGCTTTGTCTTTGAATGATAAGCAGGGTTCTTAGCCAAGAAAATTGCACTTTGGTTATCACAGTCTATCCTTATAGCTTGCTGTACCAACCCCATACTTGAACACAATCTCTGCAACCAAACTGCTTCCTTGCTTGCATGAGTGGCTGCTATGTATTCTGCCTCTGTAGTTGAAAGAGCTACTACAGACTGTCTTTTACTCATCCAACTGACTGCGCCTCCAAATAGGCTAAACACATACCCACTTGTAGATCTTCTTTGGTCCAGATCTCCAGCCCAGTCTGCATCCACAAAACCACGAATGTCCAACATTCTTTCCAATCCTGGTCTTCCCTGGTAGCACAAGCCATAATCACTAGTGCCACGTAAATATCTGAAAACCCGCTTCACTGTTGTCCAATGCTCCTTCCCTGGGTTTGACATAAACCTGCTCAATACTCTCACTGCATGTGCAATGTCTGGTCTAGTACAGACCATTGCATACATCAGGCTACCCACTGCACTTGCATATGGAACACGGGACATATACTCCTCTTCTTTTTGTGTCTTGGGACACTGTTCAGCAGACAGCTTTACACCTACAGGAATAGGAACATTCACCGGTTTACTATCCTGCATATTGAACCTCTGCAATATAGTCTCAACATACTTCCTTTGGTTTAACCAGAGCTTCCTCTTTGCCCGATCTCTCTTAATTTCCATGCCCAAAATATAGTTTGCAGCACCAAGATCCTTCATGTCGAATTTGGAGAACAGTTGGGTCTTCAAATTTTGGATAATTTCTTTGTCATTTCCAATCAACAACATATCATCCACATATAAGACCAAATAAATAACACGGTCACCAACTAATTTAAAATAAACACAGTGATCCTCCTTGCTTCTGGTGAAGCCAAGTCCCCGTATATAGGTATCAAATTTCTGATACCACATCCTTGGTGACTGTTTTAACCCATACAGAGACTTCTTCAACCCGCATACCAGTTCTTTCTTACCTTTCACCATAAATCCTTCAGGTTGCTTCATGTAGATCTCTTCTTCTAGATCCCCGTGAAGAAATGCTGTCTTCACATCCATCTGTTCTATCTCAAAATCAAATGCAGCAGCAACAGATAAAAGTAATCTAATAGAAGTAACTTTGGCAACAGGAGAAAAATATCACCAAAATCAATTCCCGGCACCTGGGAATAACCTTTCGCTACCAACCGAGCTTTGTATTTCTCCACCTTGCCTTCTACATTCATCTTCTTCTTAAACACCCATTTGCTCCCAATGGGCTTCCTTCCAGCCGGCAACTCCACCAGATCCCATGCATCATTTTTTTGCAAGGATGCCATTTCATCAACCATGGCCTCCTTCCAGAGTTTTCCATCCTCTGAATCTACTGCCTCCCTGACAGTTCTGGGTTCATCATTAGTTATAGTTAAGGAAAAACCTGAACAGAAAGCAGATGGACTATACCTTTCTGGTTGCCTTCTTTCCCGAACCGATCTTCTCAAAGCTAGAGTTTGTGGCTCTTCATCTTCCGAGTCTTCTTCTATTGTAGAGTTTGATTCATCCTCCTTTAGCTCAAACTCTATCTTCTCAGGTTCCTTTGGTAGGACTTCATGTTTAACAACATCTTTCACTTTTCTAAACACCACATCTCGGCTGTACACAACCTTCCTTGTTTCTGGGTTCCAAAGCTTGTAACCCTTTAAACCATCCTTATACCCAATAAAGATGCACCTTTCAGATTTATTATCCAACTTGGTCCTTTTCTCCCTTGGAACATGTACATATGCATCACATCCAAATACCCTTAGATGTGAAAGAGAGGGTTTCTTACCAGTCCATACCTCATGTGGAGTCTTATCCTCCAACGCTAATGAAGGTGATCTGTTAACTAAGTAACATGCAGTCTCCACTGCCTCTGCCCAGAATTCTTGTCCTAACCCGGTACCACTGAGCATGCTTCTTGCCTTTTCCATCAGTGTTCTGTTCATTCTTTCCGCAACTCCATTTTGCTGAGGTGTGTATGGAGTAGTCTTCTGCCGTGCTATACCACACTTCTTACAGAACTCTTCAAATTCCTTCTTGCAGAACTCCCCACCATTATCTGTCCTCGGCGCCTTTATCTTCTTCTCTGTCTGGTTTTCCACCAGAGCCTTAAATTCTTTAAATTTGTCAAAGACTTCATATTTCTTCCTCAAGAAATATATCCATGTATTCCTTGAGAAGTCATCTATGAATGAAACATAGTACATAGACTTTCCCAGTGATGGAACTGACACAGGCCCAAACACATCACTGTGCACAAGTTCTAATATCTTGTTTGCCCTCTTAGCACCGAAGGAAAACTCACCCGATTCTACTTCCCATATACAAAATGTTCATAGAAATCAAAATCCAGAGAAAAATTAGACATACCTTCTACCATACCATCTCTATGCAGTATCCGAAGGCCCTTCTCTTCAATATGTCCAAGCCTTTGATGCCATAGCATGGTCTTTTCTCCAGAGACAGCTAGACTTTCCGTCCCACTTTTAGGAACCATAGAATCATTACACCCATCAATAATAGTGCTACCTTGTAACTTGTACAGAGTTCCAGTCTGAACTCCCCGCATTAATACTAGTGCTCCCCGAACCATCTTGCAGGCATCTTTCTCGAACACTGTTTTTACACCCGCATCATCTATCTTGCTTACATAAATCAGATTTCTGGCCAATGCAGGCATATCCAGAACACCAAGAAGTGTTCTAATCCTTCCACCTTGCAGCTTCAGCTTGACCTTTCCACGTCCGACGATTATGGCCTTCCTATCATCCCCTAGGAAGAGACTACCACCTAATTAAGAATTTCATACTGGCAGCAACCACTCCTCATGGGGAGTGAAGTGAAGGATGCACCGAGTCAATCAACCATGACTCATGATCTACATGTGTATTTGAAGAAGAAGCCAAATACACATCCCCACCTTCATCCTGGCAAAATGTGGTTTTGGCCTCTCGGCAGTATGACCTTCATCAAACATCCCTTTCCTTTCTCGAAGCTTTAGATCCGTATCTTTTGTAGTGACCTTCCTCTCTCTACATTTCCAAGACACCTTACAAACTTTCCAGAGATTTAGATCTCCTCTAGATTTAGATCTCCCACTCGAAACCTTATTCTTGTTTCTGTGATACCTTCCTCGTACGCATAAGGCATCTCCATTCGACCCCTCCAATTTCTCCTACTTCATTTCGACAGTAAGGTCGAGACAATGTCATCAAAATTCAAGGTAGTTGTATTGCTACCTATTGCAATAACTCGACTATCCCACGAGTCTGCAACTGATGCACTTATCTTCATCTGAGATTTTAATATCAACAGATGAAAGCTGACTTACCACAGTATTGGAGGCATTTAAATGCTCTGTCACCGAGTCTCCATCCTTCATCTTCAGGTTATATAGCTTTTTCCGCAGGAACAACTTATTCACCAGAGACTTAGATTGGTACAAAGTCCCAAATTTTTCCCACAAATTCTTCGCCGTAGCTTCCCCAGATACATTCAACAATACTGAATCTAAGACACACAACCGTATTGTGCTCTTAGCCTTCCGATCCAGTTTCTTCCAGTCTTCATCTAACATTGTCGTTGGTTTAGTACCTGGATCTACCGCGATCCACCGATCTTTATCCACCAGCAGATCCTCCATCTTGAGCTTCCACAACTCAAAACTTTGACCATTAAATTTCTCGATCTCTATCTTTCCGCTGCTCGCCATCTTCTTTCACCGCAAGAATCGATCCCGCAGATCTCCCACTGCACAGGGTCTACCACAGGCCCGAGCAAAAAACCCTCAACAACAAAGGTGTCCCCTTGAAGCCGAAACAGCTTTGATACCAAATGTAGGTTTTAACCCTGAACAGAAATATCTACACACGATTCTTATAACAGAAAATAAACAATAGCAAGAGCATAAAACATAAAACAGATAAACACAGAGATTTTCCCCTGGATCCCAAATCGGGACGACCAGCTTGATTTTTCATTATATTCCTTTTAGTGTTACAACACATATATATACATGCCGGAGCATACATAAACCCAATCCATTAACCCTGGATTAGAACATAACCGTAGTTCCCTTGACCGGATCTACAAAAATACCAGGGGTCGAAAACCATCGAACCCCAAAACCATGTGCAAAACCATGCACAAAACCATGGGCGGATCCGCCTATGAGTGGGTCCGCACAAAAAACAAATTTTGAGTCAAGGCCGCCTGCACCTAACGGTGGGGACCGTTTTGCCCTCGTATCCCCCACCACGCCCCCGACACAACATACAACCAAGCATGGGGGCTAATCGTGGAAAGAATATAACACATACCCAACAATGGGCTCCTCTTCTTGAGAACCCTGTCAAAAAATATATGTCTTCCACATAAATGGTGAGGGTTTGGATGCCAACTCAAAAGAGTTTCTCATATACATCCCACATCCTCACTAAATGTTCTAGTAACTATAACTGACCTCTCATGCCAGTAATAAATAAAAATTTCATTGATCTGCATTTATGAAGTGCTTGCAATGTGTTTAGATCATTGGTTGCAATCAAACCTTACACTTCTCTCTCTCTCTCTCTCTCTCTCTCTCTAACATCTTGATGATCAAACAACATGAAAACATCAAGGGGAAAACTTATTAGTCTTGTAGCATAAGAATTTTTCATTTTTTTACTCAAACACTATTTTTTTTTTCTTTGTAGATGTTGCACCCATCCAACTAGAGACAATGTGACAATGTCGCTCTTTTCCTATTTTATACCTGTGACAACATTAGATTGTCATAGTTCCCGATACGGAAAGGTGAACCACTTATCCTGAAATAAAGGTTGAAATCAATTGAAATAATCAAGAAAACATAAGTAAAATCATCAAAATAGAGATGGGCTCATGATCTATTACCTACAAGAAATGAGACTGAAAATCATCCACTAGAACGCCCGAAATCACTCCTTAAAAATCAAGCTAAAAGTGATGGTTTTTCACCTTGGAGGTTAGTAAAATTAAAATGGTAAAATAAAATGACTTTTCACCTTTTTAAAGGAATGAAAACATTATTTTTATTATTTTTTTTTACCATTTTGTATAATTTTCCTTATTACACCATTTTTTTTTCAAATTTTCAAATATTTTTGGTAGCTTAAGTGTGTGCAGATTACAGGTTAAACCCACAAATTTTCAGCGTGAGCGTACTTTTAACCTTTTTTGGACTCAGTGAATTTATGAAAAAGGTTCTCATTGGAGTTTTATTTTTTTATTTTTAAAACTCTCTAAATATGAAAAATCAATGAGCTTTAATTTCTTTGGGCTCATTAAAATTCTACGTAGAAAGAACCTAACGAGTTACCTTTCATCCTTTTTTTTAGAATTTCTAAATCTAAATGAAAAACATCATCTTAGAGTTTTATTTTCATTTATTTTTCACTCTCTAAATATGAAAAAGGCTTCAATTTCTACCTTCGTTGGACTTGTAAAACTTAAACAACGAAGGGCCCATCTGCAAACTGGGATCAAACCAATTATTCATAGGGTTCGTTAAAAATACTTCGAAGGACTCAACTGAAGGATGAGCTTATACTTCAAGCATACGTTATCCTCCTTGAGCTCACTTAAAAACAAATAGGTCCTCACCATTAATGGTTGGGGAAATTTGGGAAGGGAATATATAAACTATGTACGCATTTTATGGCAACAAGTAAAGGGTTTGAACATGACACCCTTTGAATCATTGTGTCAAGGTTGGGAAATCAACTTATCTCTTATTTATCCTATCCCTTCAAAAGTATTATACTTTTTTATTTTATCCTACTTAGAGTAAGTTCTTCTAATATAATTGTCATGTCATTGATATGCTTATGAGAAGTTAAACCTGAGTTTGCCATTTTTTTATAGTCCTTAAGTCTTCTATCACGTCGATCATCCATGAGTCAGTACTAAATCACTATGTTCTATGTTGTAATTCACATATTTATACCTATTTCATTTCATTTATCAAGGATACATGTGGTCCTTTCTCAAATGAATCACTTCCTATTGACTTCAACACATTATCTAGGAAGCTTATATAGAAACCATTCATTGCCTTGTATCTTTCATGCCTCAATGACATGTTTCCTCACCTTCGATGATAGGTTTACATCATTGACCTTCTATTGATTGATTCTATGAGTGTTTGAGTTCATATAATCTATTAACACTTAAACGAATGTACTTGAGTGCCTCAAATTCCAAATCTGCATCTTTCTTATACACCTTTCCAAACCTTTTTCATTCACTTGGACCTTCTCAGTCACCAATATCATTGCATATTAATTGTAAAAGAGATTTTAAAATGGTTTTTAACTATGTTTTGTGTCTGCTGTTTGATTTATATTTTTTCTCATTTAGCTACGGAATCTTGTCACTTTCCGCAGCTGCTGCAACTTTCCGCATCCATTTTGTTAAAGTCTATGTTGCAGGTGTCTTCAGGCAAATCGGGCCACATGGGCAAGTTCAAAATGACGTGGACATGGATCGTGTCCTATTGGCTTGGTCGAATTCGTCTCGGAAGGCTGTGGTCAAAGGTTGCCAAGTGGTGGTCAATCGTAGAGTCCCACGGTGATAAAACTCTGTTTCTCATCACGTGGAGATTTGTGTGGCTGTTTCTAAAACACGGGAGGCACATAAAAACCTGTAAACAACTCCATAAGCCGAATCCAACATCCACTCTCCATAGATTTACTCCTCACGACGACCATAATGCTAAATCTCTGGACGTAACGGTTCACGTGTCTTCCTTCAGTGCAGACTTTAGGGAATTAGTTATATCTCTCTCTGTTATAAATAATGTGTTCTCATACGCATAATAGATTAGATCTTCTGTAGCTCTGTAATGTAATTGCGTTGCCATTGTGCTGTGACATTTTTATGTTATGACTGCATTTTAATATATGAGAAGACCTTGTTCAAAAGCGTAATTTGTATTTGAAAGCTGCTTCCCGAGGTCTATGTAGAGGGCCCCTGCACACGCTGAGGTTTTGTGTACTACTGTATAGTTTCATGCTTCATTTATTTATGTTCATTGTGCTATAGTTATTCATGTATATATAGATTACATCTTTCATGGTATTTACATTTCATCTCTGTCCATAATCCTTCATGCTTTACATTTTACTTCTGTCCATAATCTTTTATGTTTTATGTTGTTGTTAACTGATCAATGTTCTTGTTTCAGATTACAATAGGCAGCCCGGGCATTTGCACATCTTTTTTTTATAATGACTAATGACATGGAATCAATATTGTCCTTCTGCTGATTTCCTTTTCTTAGTGTTTGTTTAATTCCAACACTGTTTTGTTTATTTCAGTCTTGCACATTTGCTTTAGTAGTTAGATTAGATATTAAATTGCTCATGTCATTTTCAGTTACCTCCGAAAGCCATAGCGAGACTAATGGTGAGGGATTGAAGTATGAGTGTGTAGTTTGATATTAGTTTACTTTTCTGCAAGTTAGATATTAAATTGTTCATGTCATTTTCAATTACCTCCGAAAGCCATAGCGAGACTAATGGTGAGGGATTGAAGTATGAGTGTATAGTTTGATATTAGTTTACTTTTCTGCAAGATAGATATTAAATTGCTCATGTCATTTTCAGTTACTTCCGAAAGCCATAGCGAGACTAATGGTGAGGGATTGAAGTATGAGTGTGTAATTTGATATTAGTTTATTTTTCTGCAAATTAGATATCAGATTGCTCAAGTTGTTTATGATTACCTCTGAAAGCCATAGCGAGACTAATGGTGAGGGGTCAAAATATGAGTTGATGTAATTTGATTTTAGTTTTACTTTACTTGCAATCTTTTCTTTGAGTAACAGTTTCTTTTGTGTTTAGACAGCAGCAAGGGTAATGGTTTTCATGATCAATAGTTCATTGTTTGTTTAACTAGGATAGTAGCACATTTTCATTTCCTTTTAGGAACTAATTTTCTCATTGTATGTTTCAAAATCCTTTTGAAGTTTGAAGTTTGGTAAATCATTATAAAGGACATCATTGCCTTGAACAATCATAACCATACTTGCCTTTTAGAATTTTCATTAGGAAACCAACCAAGATAAAAAGAAAAAAACCAAAAACGACAAAAAAGTAAGAGATAGGTTATCTTGCACATATAGTGCGCCACACTTTGTCAGCTTACGAATCCCGGATTGACAAATTAATGTAGCAATTTAGGACACACTAAATTGACCAAACATTTTGGCGCCGTTGCCGGGGAAGTGTAACTAGGTAGCCAATTTCTTAAAAAAAAAAAACACAAAACAATAAAAAGAAGGGAAAACTTGATAACTTCTTGAAGTATGCTCTCCTCTTGCACCTAGTGTGATCTAGAGGATCAGAAAAGAGAGTTATTGGTTCGATAATTTCTTAAGTATGCTCTCTTCTTGCACCTAGTGTGACCTGGAAGATCAGAAAGAGAATTATTAGCCCAACTTAAAAAATAATAAAAATGACATGCATAGAGCAAGAGATTCTAGGGGAAGGTTTATAGCTAAAGCCAAGAGTTCGATTTTCACAACTCCATCTTCTTCAAGGCATAAACAAGATTCACCACCATCTACCCCTAGCCTTAAGATTTTTGGAATTCAAGGAGCAGCTGAATTAGAGGATTCTCCTATACCACCTACTAAATCTCATTTAGAAAAGGATCTTTTCTTTACTTCTACAGGAGAGTATATTGTAATCAAAGAAGTAGAATCACCTGAAGAAGAAAAGGAAGAGACTCCCTCTCATCCTCCCTTGATAGAAGAACCAGAGGACTTTGAGGACTCTAAAGAAACTATCATGGAAGAGGAAATAATAGATGGATTTGGAGGTAGAGGTAGAGGTAGAGGAGGAGGAAACAATGGAGACAACAATGGTGAAGGTAATAATGGAAGAAATAGGGAAGGAGACAACTTGTTTGGATTCTCTATAGTTGATGAGCAAACTCATACAACAATGAAAAACATCTCACCATCTGTCCTCCCCAATTTTTATGGATTGTGAAGTGAGGATCCTGAAACATTTCTGTTTGAGTTTGAAGTCGTGTGCCAAACCTATGACTATATGGAAGACTCTCAAAAACTCAAACTGTTTCCTTCAACATTGAAGGGAGCCGCTTTGAAATGGTTCATGGGATTAACCACCCAATCTATTAGGACTTGGAATGATATGAAACAAACATTTTTGGATAGATACTTGGACTATTGTATGCCCACCAATCACAAGGATGAGGTATTCAAAATGATACAAAAAGAAGATGAAAATTTGGAAGATTTACTTGAAAGATTTCAATACAACTTAAAAAGAGCAAAGATGAGCAACTTAGATGATGAAAATTTGAAAGCCCTCATATTAAAATCCATTAGAGATGAATGGATAGATATTTTAAACATGATGGGGAAAGGAGACATTTCTCAACTTCCACTTCGTGACATAACAGAACTATGTGTCCATCTCTCAAGAGGAAAATCTAAACAGGAAAAGGGCCTAGGGATCCTTCTCTTATCAGGGCTAACAAATCTGCAACTGGATCAGTAAGTAGGGCAGAGATTGGCAATATGCTTGATGAATTCAAAATTGATATCTTAGGGAGCCTTAGTGAACAACTAGACACCCTTAAGATCCAAAACAAGCAGAAAGCAGAAACATATGCTCTAGCCATCTTTTGTCCGAAATGTAGGAAGAAACATGCTTTAAGGGAATGTCCCTTGGATGCAAAGTTGTAGAAACATGTATGATTTGCTCAGAGAATCATGAGATCAAGGATTGTCCTTCAATTCCTGGACTCAAAGCTGTCTTTCAAGAAGACCCAAATTCAATAGAATCTCTCTGTTTTGTTGCAAGAAGACCTTGGCAGGGACAACAAACTCAAGGGTTTAACAACCCTATGAATCTTCAAACCCCACCAAATTGGAATCCTTAGCAACAACCTTGGCCCCAACATCAAAATCCATATCAGCCATGGGTACAAGGGATGAAAAATCCTTATGGGAGATTTGCTCAATTTTATCAATATCCTCCATCTTTTCAAAATCAACAAGCTCCACAACTTCCAAACTCAAATCCACAACTTTCATTGCCATTTCCACAACAACCTTCTCAACAAAATCCAAATCCTCAACTCATGCTTCCATACCAACAAAAGACAAATCAACTTCTAGCTCAGCCATTGCCAAATCCTAACAATAAAAATCCTCAGAATACTTACATGGTAGAAGGACAACAATTTCCTACCTATATGATTGTTCCTCTCAACGATGTACAACTCAGATCTGGTAGAGTTTTAGAAAAACCTTCTATAGATATTCAAGACCAAGATACCTCTGAGGAGGACTCTCTTGAAACCAATAAGGGTTCTGAGGAAACATCTCTTCAAAATTCAAGCATTCAAAAAGAAAAAGAAAAGTTAACACCCACAACTCCTATAGTTGAGCAACCTGCATCTTCATCTACACCTCCTTTTCCTGAAAGACTACAAATTTACAAGGGGGTGGAAAAACAAATCTTGTTGCCTAACTATGATTTTCTAGATGAATTGAAGAATGTTTGTATCAAGATTCCCTTGCTACAAGCCATTCGAGAGATTCCTATTCTAGCAAAAACAATAAAGGAGTTGAGTTTCAAAAGACCAGAAAGGAAACTAAAAGACACAAGAAGAATCCACCTGGTAGGAAAGATTGCAGATATTATGATGGGAAAAATTACCATGCAGAAGTATGTAGATCCAGGAAGTCCAATTGTCAAGACACATATAAATGGGATAGAAATTCCAAAAACATTGATTGACTTAGGGGCTGCTATCAACATTATGAGTAGATAGACTATGGACCAAAAGATGAGCAATTTAGATGAAGAAAATTTGAAAGCCCTCATATTAAAAGCCATTAGAGATGAATGGATAGATATTTTAAACATGATGGGGAAAGGAGATATTTCTCAACTTCCACTTCGTGACATAACAGAACTATGTGTCCATCTCTCAAGAGGAAAATCTAAAACAGGAAAAGGGCCTAGGGATCCTTCTCTTATTAGGGCTAACAAATCTGCAACCGGATTAGTAAGTAGGGCAAAGATTGGAAATATGCTTGATGAATTCAAAACTGATATCTTAGGGAGCCTTAGTGAACAACTAGACACCCTTAAGATCCAAAACAAGTAGAAAGCAGAAACAGATGCTCTAGCCATCTTTTGTCCGAAATGTAGGAAGAAACATGCTTTAAGGGAATGTCCCTTGGATGCAAAAGTTGTAGAAACATGTATAATTTTCTCAGAGAATCATGAGACCAAGGATTGTCCTTCAATTCCCCGACTCAAAGCTGTCTTTCAAGAAGACCCAAATTCAGTAGAATCTCTCTGTTTTGTTGCAAGAAGACCTTGGCAGGGACAACAAACTCAAGGGTTTAACAACCCTATGAATATTCAAACCCCACCAAATTGGAATCCTTGGCAACAACCTTGGCCCCAACATCAAAATCCATATCAGCCATGGGTACAAGGAATGCAAAATCCTTATGGGAGATTTGCTCAATTTTATCAATATCCTCCATCTTTTCAAAATCAACAAGCTCCACAACTTCCAAACCCAAATCTACAACTTTCATTGCCATTTCCACAACAACAACCTTCTCAACAAAATCCAAATCCTCAACTCATGCTTCCATTCCAACAAAAGACAAATCAACTTCCAGCTTAGCCATTGCCAAATCCTAACAATAAAAATCCTCATAATACTTACATGATAGAAGGACAACAATTTCCTACCTATATGATTGTTCCTCTCAATGATGTACAACTCAGGTCTGGTAGAGTTTTAGAAAAACCTTCTATAGATGTCCAAGAGCAAGATACCTTTGAGGAGGACTCTCTTAAAGCCAATAAGGGTTCTGAGGAAGCATCTCTTCAAAACTCAAATATTCAAAAAGAGAAAGAAAATTTAACACCCACAACTCCTATAGTTGAGCAACCTGCATCTTCATCCACACCTCCTTTCCCTGAAAGATTACAAATTGATAAAGGGGTGGAAAAACAAATCTTGTTGCCTAACTATGATTTTCTAGATGAATTAAAGAATTTTTGTATCAAGATTCCCTTGCTACAAGCCATTCGGGAGATTCCTATTCTAGCAAAAACAATAAAGGAGTTGAGTCTCAAAAGACCAGGAAGGAAACTAAAAGATACAAGAAGAATCCACCTGGTAGGAAAAATTGCAGATATCATGATGGGAAAAATTACCATGCAGAAGTATGTAGATCTAGGAAGTCCAATTGTCAAGACACATATAAATGGGATAGAAATTCCAAACACATTGATTGACTTAGGGGCTGCTATCAACATTATGAGTAGACAGACTATGGACCAGCTAAAACTTCCTAACCTTGTTTTTACACCTACTTTACTGCAACTGGCAGATCGATCAATTATTAAACTAGATGGTGTATTAGAAGATATTTCAGTCTCCTTAGATTCTTGGGAATATCCAGTAGATTTTATGATTTTGACTCCCAAGAGTAATCTAGGAGGGCACCCACTTATCTTAGGAAGACCTTGGCTAGCCATAGCTGATGCTTTCATTAGTTGTAGATTTGGGGATATGTACATTTCTAATGGTAATTCGACAAAGAAATTCAATTTGTATCCTCCAGCAAAAGCAATCACAGAATTAGGAGACAATGAATGGGTTGATGATGAGGACACTATACAACCTGTCTTTACCATTTCAGAAATCAGTGAGGATAGTCAAATTCTGAACACATTAGAAAATTTTGAGACATCTTCAGAATATGACCCCACACAATTTCAGTTGGAATCTGACATAGAATATTTATCATCAAGAAAAATGTCTCTTTACTCTATGGAAGAATTTGGTAGTTCTACTATTGAGATTTTTCCAGGAAAAACATTGAATATCAACAAACATTTGGAAAAGTCACAACAACAAGAACTAACCAAAATCTTGCAAAAACATTCTACTGCATTTGCATGGGAGTATACTGACATGAAAGGTATTGATCCTAAGACTTGCATTCATCATATCTATATTGAGGAAAACAGTAGACCAATCAGACAACCTCAAAGAAGGATGAATCCAAATATTAGGGAGATAGTGAAAGAAGAGCTCCAAAAATTACTCAATGTAAACTTCATTTATCCAATTTCAGATAGCCGATGGGTTTCTCCTTTGGTTATAGTACCTAAAAAGAATGGTAAATGGAGGGTATGCATTGATTATAGGGAATTGAACAAAGCAACTTTGAAGGATCACTTTCCTTTGCCTTTTATCGATCAGGTATTAGATACATTAGCAGGTAAAAAGTACTTTTAATTTTTGGATGGTTTTAGTGGCTATAATCAAATTCAGGTAGCACCTGAAGATCAAGATAAGACCACATTCACCTATCCATGGGGAACTTTTGCCTATCGAGTACTTCATTTTGGGTTATGTAATGCACCCGCAACATTCCAAAGAGTAGTACTAGGAATTTTTTCTGATCTAATCCATGATTGTGTAGAGATTTATATGGATGATTTTACAGTTTATGGTAATTCATTTGAAGAGGCATTAGAAAATTTGGAAAAAGTCCTTATAATATGTAAAGAAACAAACCTTTCATTAAGCCATGAAAAATGATTTATGATGTTTACTGAAGGTATTGTTTTGGGGCATCATATTTCAGGAGATGGGATTAAGGTTGATAGATCAAAAGTTGAAGTCATCTCCAAGTTGCCTATTCCAAATTGTCAAAGAGATGTTAGAAGTTTTCAAGGATTTACTGGTTACTATAGAAGATTTATAGAAAACTTCACTAAAATAGCATCTCCACTCTTCAAATTGCTTACAAAAGACTGTGAATTTAAATGGGATCTTGATTGTCAATCAACCTTTGAAACTTTGAAAACAAGAATATCTGAAGCACCTATCTTGAGAGGACCAAATTGGAAACTCCCTTTCCATATTTCTACAGATGCTTCAGATACAGCTCTAGGAGCTATGTTGGGTCAAAAGGATTTAGTCCCTTATGCCATTTACTATACTAGTAAAAATTTGACTCCCACTGAGTTGAACTATACTGTAACTGAAAAAGAGTTTTTAGCTGTTGTTCATGCAATCAATAAGTTTAGACATTATATAACAGGCTATGAAACTTTTATTCATACTGACCATTCTGCAATTAGATATTTAATGAACAAACCCGTTACTAATGGCAGAGTGACAAGATGGCTCTTACTTTTGCAAGAATTCAATATTACTGTGTTGGATAGACCAGGAAAACAAAATACAGTAGCTGATTTCTTGTCTAGGATTCAGAATACTAAAGAAGATTCTCCTGTAGAGGATAAGTTTCCTGATGAATACTTGTTTGCAGTAACTATTAAGACTCCTTGGTATGCAGATATTGCTAACTATTTAGTTACAGGGAAACTACCTTCACATTTATTTCCAAGTGAAAAACGAAAAATTATTCAGGAGAGTTCAAAATATTCATGGATTTCTAACGAATTGTTTAAAACAGGGCCAGATCTTGTGATCAGAAGATGTGTCAGGGAAGATGAAATGCCTGATATTCTTAAGGAATGTCATGATGAACCATGCGGCGGACACTTTGCGGACAAAAGGACGGCCTATAAAATCCTTTCCTTGGGATATTATTGGCCTTCTCTCTTCAAAGATGCAAAACAATATGTCAAAAGGTGTGATAGCTGCCAAAGAGTAGGGAAACCTACCTTTTCAAATGAAATGCCATTGCAAACACAGGTACTCATTGAACCCTTTGAAAAATGGGCTTTAGATTTCATTGGACCTATTAATCCACCATCTAAGCAAAAGAAGTATATATTGGTTTGTACTAATTATGTTACTAAATGGGTAGAAGCTAAAGCATTAGTATCTGCTACTGAAAATTCAGTTGTTCATTTTCTTTATGAGGATATTTTTACTCGCTTTGGTGTTCCAAGAGAAATTATGACAGATCAGGGAAGCCAATTCACATCCAACTTGGTGGAGAAGTTGATGGAAGAATACAAAATCAAGCACAGAAGATCTACTCCTTACCATCCGCAAGAAAATGGTCAAGTGGAGTCTACAAACAAAGTTCTCAAAAGTATCATCACCAAAACTGTTCATCTACATAGAAGAGATTGGGCGGAAAGGCTTTCTGAAGCCTTGTGGGCCTACAGAACTACATGGAGAAATACAACATGACATTCTCCCTATGAACTTGTTTATGGGAAAGAAGTCCTGCTCCCCATTGAGTTCCAAGTCAAAACCTTCAAGATGGCAGTTCAGTTGGGGATGGATCTATCAGAAGCCCAAAAGCATAGAATGGAGCAGTTGAATGAGCTAGATGAGATCAGACAAGAGGCAATTCTAAGAACCGATCTAGTTCAATATCAAAGAGCTAAATGGCATGACAAATACATCAAAGATAAGAAGTTTCAAGAAGGAGATTGGGCATTGTTATTTGATTCCAAGTTTAAATATTTTAAAGGAAAATTTCAGACTCATTGGCTTGGGCCATATGAGATTGACAAGATCTTTAGCAATGGAGCGGTAAGAATCAAGACCATTGATGAATTTCAAACTCCTCTTATTTTGAATGGCCACAGATTCTTTTGCCTATCGATTACTTCCTTTTGGGTTATGTAATGCACCTGCAACATTCCAAAGAGCAAGATTTTAGAATTCTGCAATCAGGCTGGTACAGAAGAATTCTTCTTCTCCACCAGCCTAGCCTTTGTTCTTTTCTGTTCAAAAAAAAAAAATTAAAAAATAAAAAATTGTATAAGCCTGAAAACCAATCATTGATTGGCAGTCTTATACAGAAAATGTAGGGTGAAAATCAGGGACACCTGACACCCTATATTTTCCAAAAAAAATCTCTTTTTCATTTCACAAGTTTTGTGACCACCCACTCCATTCCATTCCACTTCATTTCACTCCACTTCATTCCATTTCACTTCATTTTATCTGTTTCATTTCATTTCACCAATAAAATTTTCTTTCATGACCATTTTCATTCAGTCAGTTATCATCCATCTATTTCCATTCACCCAAATAATAGCTGTGTCAGTTTCCGCAGCTGACACCTGTTTCCGCAGCTGACACCAGTTTCCGCGGCCGGAAGCAGATTCTGCAGCTACCACTCTGTTTTTCAAAAAAATGTACAACTAAATGTTAGTTCAACAATCATGAAATCAAATGCAGGTATGAAGACATATTATGAAGACATGGGGCATTCAAGATATCAATGAGGAGCAACTAATTGAAGACCAATGAAAAATGGCAAGAATTCCAAGGTATGAGTAAAATTTATTTCAAATGGCATTTAAGCACATTTTTATATAGTTATAAACCATAGCTCCATTATATGCAATGATTGTGTTGACAAACTCCGTAACCATTCCACGATCTCTATATGATCCTCCCACAATCCTTGCATTCATTTTCAAACGGTCCCATAATCAAGCCTCCGATCTTCACTCATACTCCGATACTCCACCTGTGATGATGAAACGTGGTTGATTTGACTACGGCTTCTTTCAACCGCATAAAATCTGTAGCCGTTTCATAAACGTGCTTACATTTACTCTGCAGCCACCCAATTTTAAATACTGTCGGATGCGTTATACTCCTCCTACTGTTCTATTGATCTCACAGCTGCATTTCTACCATGCTCACGTAACCCTTCTCTGTTCCACTTCACCCCATTTTGTTCTCTGTTACGCTACATTCCGTATACCCATTCTTTGATATCCGCCTGCAGTCACTGGTCTCCTCCATAAATCATGCTCATTTCCGCTCATTTAGCCGTCTTACCTCCGTTGAACCCTCCTCACGTAGAAAAGTTTTAAAGAGCAAAAAGAAGGATGGGTCAGTTGTTGAGAACAGAACCAGAAGGACCTAAATTCATGGAAGGATACCCGCAAGTCAGAGATATATTGAAAAAGGCAAAGTGGCTTCGGTTTATCCAAAAGTTTAGAGGCTACCATAAAGAGGTGACAAAAGCTTTTGCAAGGTCTTTCAATGGCCTAGAGGTAGAGATTGGGGACCTCAAATTTACGGTGAATGAGGCATCCATAGCAGCTGCCACAGAACTTCCTCAAGAAGGTGAACGCTGGTTCAAGAACAAGAGTATTAGTGATGAAGCCTGGAGAGTAATCCTACGTAACCCAGGTATGGATGTAACTATTTTTAAAAGGGGAATTCCTATTCATGCTTTGAAAGAAGAGTGGGCTAGTTTACTGCTAGTTATTCAAAAATTTATCACCTGTGAGGGACGTTTTGGGTCAATGTATATGTATCATACCCGATTGCTGATGAATTTTCTAGACAACCAGACCCTCAATCTGCCATACTTTTTATTAAATAGTTTGAAGAAGATGTCTGTGACCGTCCAGAAGCATCTAGGGGACGTAGAACCACATTTGTATCACCATGGTCTTGTGAAAATTTTGATTGAAAAACAGTTAAAAGAGAAAAAGGACACATGGGAACAATTTTTGATTAGAAATTTCTTTGAAGAACCCCAAGAAATTCCTGAAGGTAGTACATCAAGAAGGAGTAGGAGAAAGAGAACAAATGATGAAACTCAAAGCACTCCTACTACTACAATTGAAAGAACTAGTGGAGAAGAGAGACTGTCAAAAAGGAGGAAGGAAGAAACCAAGGGTAAAAAGCCAATAACATCAAAAGAGAGAAAAAGCATTGAGGCTATGCATCAAACCCCTTCCTCAGAAGAAGATCATCAAGTGTTATCTAAGAGACTAGTTCACCTTCAGGAACAATCATCTATGGCTAAAAAGAGGGGAAAAGAAAAACAAAAAGGAAAAGATAGTGGTCCACAGCGTGTAAGAAGAAGTTCCAGGCTTAAAGGGAAGTTGAGGAAAACACAAATGAAAGGACCCCATTTTATTGATTTGGGAGAAGAAACACCTGAACAATCCCCAGCTGGCCATATTCCATCTCATTCTCAGTCAGACATTGAACATAGTTCATTTCATTCTCAGTCAGATATTGAACATAGTCCATCTCATTCTCAGCCAGACGTTGACATGAGCCCTTTTCAGCCAGATTTTGAAGCCAATTCTCCTCCACGGCATTTTGGGGACAGCCCAATAAAAACGACACCTGAGATAGACCCAAAGCAGCAAGAATTATATGATTATATAGAATCTTTAGAAAGAGCAACCACGGGTCCCAGCACTTCATCCACTCAGCCTCACACAGCAAAAGAAGATCTAGTCCAATCATTGAAACAAGAAGTCTTTGAGTTGGAGGTTTTAAATAAACACATTAAAAATGAAAATGAGGCATTAAAGGAACAAAGCAAATTGGACAAGATCATTCATGACAATACCATGCTACATCTGGGACTATGGCAGAAAAAGAACAGGAAATTGAAGAAGAAATGCCAGAAGTTAAGTAGAGCATTGGTTAATATCAAATTCAGATGCTTGATGAAGAAGCCCAGGATGTTAGCAGCACTAAGGAAGAGGAGGAGAGGACTGGATGTACTGGCTGAAGTGTCAAGGCATATGAATTGAAGAAGGATTATCCAAATTTTGGTTGCATTAGGACATGCAACACCTTCACAGTGGGGGTATGTTGAGTCTCAAATCTGCATCTTTCTTATACACCTTTCTAGACCTTTTTCATTCACCTGGACCTTCTAAGTCATCAATATCATTGCATATTAATTGTAAAAGAGCATTTAAAATGGTTTTTAACTATGTTTTGTGTCTGCTGTTTGATTTAGATTTTTGCTCATTAAGCTGCGGAATCTTGTCACTTTCCGCAGCTGCTGCAACTTTCCGCAGCCATTTTGTTAAATTCTATATTGCAGGTGTCTTCAGGAAAATCGAGCCACATGGGCAAGTTAGAAATGACATGGACATGGATCGTGTCCTATTGGCTCAGTCGAATTCACCTAAGAAGGTTGTGGTCAAAGGTGGCCAAGTGGTGGTCAACCGTAGAGTCCCACGGTGACAGAACTCTGTTTCTCATCACGTGAAGATTTGCGTGGCCGTTTCTAAATCACGGGAGACACATCAACACCTGTAAACGGCTCCATAAGCCGAATCCAATAGCCACTCTCCATAGATTTAATCCTCACGGCGGCCATAACGCTAGATCTCTGGACGTGATGGTTCACGTGTCTTCTACCAGCGCAGACTTTAGGGAATTAGTTATATCTTCCTCTGTTATAAATAATGCGTTCTCATACGCATAAGAGTTAGATCTTCTTTAGCTCTGTAATGTAATTGCATCGCCATTGTGCTGTGACATTATCTCTCTGTTATGACCACATTTTAATATATGAGAAGACTCTGTTCATAAGCGTAATTCGTATTTGAAAGCTGCTCCCCGAGGTCTGTGCAGAGGGCCCCTGCACACGCTGAGGTTTTGTGTATTACTGTATAGTTTCATGCTTCATTTATTTATGTTCATTGTGCCATAATCATTCACGTGTATATAGATTACATCTTTCATGGTATTTACATTTCATCTTTGTCCATAATCTTTCATGTTTTATATTTTACTTCTGTCCATAATATTTTATGTTTTATGTTGTTGTTAACTGATCAGTGCTCTTGTTTCAGATTACAATAGGCATCCCGGGCATTTGCACATAGTTTAACCCTGGCTGAGATCTGTGGCCAAGTGGTGGTCAACCGAAGAGTCCCACGGTGACAGAACTCTGTTTCTCATCACGTGGAGATTTGCGTGGCCGTTTCTAAATCACGGGAGACACATCAACACCTGTAAACGGCTCCATAAGCTGAATCCAACAACCACTCTCCATAGATTTAATCCTCACGGCGACCATAATGCTAGATCTCTAGACGTGATGGTTCACGTGTCTTCTATCAGCGCAGACTTTAGGGAATTAGTTATATCACCCTCTGTTATAAATAATGCGTTCTCATACGCATAATAGTTAGCTCTGTAATGTAATTGCATCGCCATTGTGCTGTGACATTATTTCTCTGTTATGACCGCATTTTAATATATGAGAAGACTCTGTTCAAAAGCGTAATTCGTATTTGAAAGTTGTTGCCCGAGGTTTGTGCAGAGGGCCCCTGCACACGCTGAGGTTTTGTGTATTACTGTATAGTTTCATGCTTCATTTCTTTATGTTCATTGTGCCATAGTCATTCACGTGTATATAGATTACATCTTTCATGGTATTTACATTTCATCTCTGT
The DNA here is from genome assembly GCA_034641835.2 of Pinus albicaulis. NCBI lineage: Eukaryota > Viridiplantae > Streptophyta > Pinopsida > Pinales > Pinaceae > Pinus > Pinus albicaulis. The sequence continues at coordinate 20,995 of JAXQQM020089588.1, forward strand.
CCATAATCGTTCATGCTTTACATTTTACTTCTGTCCATAATCTTTTATGTTTTATGTTGTTGTTAACTGATCAGTGTTTTGTTTCAGATTACAATAGGCAGCCCGGGCATTTGCACATCTTTTTATAATGACTAATGACATGGAATCAATATTGTCCTTCTGCTGATTTCTTTTTCTTAGTTTTTGTTTAATTCCAGCATTGTTTTGTTTATTTCAGTCTTGCACATTTGCTTTAAGTAGTTAGATTAGATATTAAATTGCTCATGTCATTTTCAGTTATCTCCGAAAGCCATAGCGAGACTAATGGTGAGGGATTGAAGTATGAGTGTGTAGTTTGATATTAGTTTACTTTTCTGCAAGTTAGATATTAAACTGTTCATGTCATTTTTAGTTACCTCCGAAAGCCATAGCGAGACTAATGGTGAGGGATTGAAGTATGAGTGTATAGTTTGATATTAGTTTACTTTTCTGCAAGATAGATATTAAATTGCTCATGTCATTATCAGTTACCTTCGAAAGCCATAGCGAGACTAATGGTGAGGGATTGAAGTATGAGTGTGTAATTTGATATTAGTTTATTTTTCTGCAAATTAGATATCAGATTGCTCAAGTTGTTTATGATTACCTCCGAAAGCCATAACGAGACTAATGGTGAGGGGTCAGAATATGAGTTGATGTAATTTGATTTTAGTTTTACTTTATTTGCAATATTTTCTTTGAGTACAGTTTCTTTTGTGTTTAGACAGCAGCAAGGGTAATGGTTTTCATGATCAATAGTTCACTG